>JAVDBV010003632.1:0-11989 GCA_032619315.1 Piper longum | reverse complement strand
ATATATATATATATATATATATATATTAAAAGCCATTAGTAACAAGCATTACTGGTTCAAAAATAACTAGTAACAAACTGACACATGAGAGCTGACCCTCCTGTTGAATAAAAACTTCATTATTCTTCCTCAAAAACTCTCATAAGGGCAATAATCAGAGCCGTCAATCGCGGGCGGCAATGTCCCCTTTCTCTATCATTTCTCTTTCCTTGGCCATTTAAACTATCGCTTTGCACGAGAAAATCATTCTCTTTCCTCTCAGTCCTCTACATCCTTCGTATTACTCCTAGCCCTCAGTACAGGGGCCGAGTACTCTGAGGCATGCTCCTTCAGTACCTTTTGAAACCACAAGTTTACACATGCGCTGCATAGTAATACCTGTAAACCTCCATACTTCTTTGGATTTGAGGAACTCAAAGGTGGAGTTATCAGGATCCCTCAGGAATGGAGCGGACACTCACCAGTTTCAGTGCCTGCTTTGAAAACACACACCCTATCTCAAGACTTGGCTATCGGTTTGCCTCATCACACATCTCATTGAAAATGCAAAAGCTATATACATAGGCATGGGTAGGGATTTCAATATTATAAACCCGAAGGCATCGTGAGCTGGATCTGAATTTTGAAAACAAACTCAAGGGATCTGACCCTCAAGAGTTATTAATACAGAAATACGATTGGCTAAATGACCCGTGTGGAGTGGAATAGAATAAATCAACTACTCAATATGTCTACTTACATGTTAAAATAAATCATGATAGAATGAAACAAATAAATTGGGATCGAGACCGAAACTGACCTGACAGAAGCTCCAAGGGCGTCCTCCCGCCTAGGCGGCGAGCTCCTACTTAGTATCTACACATCAAATTTAAAAGCTAACGCCTTCTAACTAAATGATACATCAAACATCCTATAGCATACACACACCACAACATACATCAATCACACATAACATTTCCTACGCTATGTTGCACTAGATTACGATAATTACTTAATTTATCTAATTAATTCCTTAGCATCCATTTTAATACACTTCAATTAGGCAATTCATATTTTATTTTCATTTACAATAAAAATATCTAGCATGTCAATTCATCAATCCTAGCAAGTTGTACTAACAATCATCAATATTAAATAAATAAATTGGAGGTAATTATATCTCGCGTTGTTGGCAATCGACGATTGCTAGGGTTTCATCACGTGTCTCGGAGCTCAAATCCGGATCTCGACGGCATCCGAAGTTCGATCGAGTTTGACAAGATGAGTTCAGCAGAAGATCCAACAAATTCTTTTTAATCCAGTTTTTTGGTCGTTTTCTAGCAACTTCCCAGTGGTTTTCAGATGTCTGGCGGGATGGCGGTGGTAAGGGATACCGTTGGCACCAGCTTGTCCAATCAGATGTGTCTACGACATCAATGAGGTCGGTGGAGGTAGTGGATCACCAAAAACAGGGCATAACAGGGTGATTGGTGGTGGGGAGATGAGATCCAGTTCGGATGGATTGTGCTAGGCTCCGCTTCGGTCTAGAAGGTCACGGGAGGTCAGCGACTGGACAGCGGCAGTGATGGTCACTGGCGAAGGGATTGGCAATGGGATCGTAGCACTAGGGCACTTCTCCCTTGTGTCGTGGAGGCCAGGTGACGACCAAGGGAGCTCAGTGCGGCACGACAATGGCACAACATGGCTCGACAGCGTCGATTGGCGGAGGGATGGTGTTGGCATTGGCATCAGTGATGAGTAGAGGAGGCGGCGTCGAGGGTTTGGGGGAAGAAGAGAAGCGTCAAGGGGGGAGATATAGTTCAATGGCAATATCGCAAATAAAACTTGACTCTATTTTGACTCGAGTCAAAAATAATAACTAACTCATAATAAATCCTAAAAAATCCAAAAAAATAGGGGAAAACACTATAAAATATAATACATATCATAACACCACAATGACATGTTCTATAGCTAATAACCCATCCAAACTGCCCTATAACGCATCCTAATGAGTTATTCGACCTAAAAATAATTCATCGATAAAATATGTAAAAAAAATGCTACATACTTTCATATGCTCTGATAATTCATTTTACATCATCTTTCCGACCTTATCATCATATACTTAGGTACACTTGACCCTCATCGCTCATAACTCACGATTGGCCTCGGCTCAACACGTGGTTTACGAAACTGACTCAACTCGAACCGGGGGTTGAATCGATAGGTTTGCTAATGTAAAACTTTGATTTGAGTCACAGGTGTTACAGGAAGGATGTGGGGAAGGAAAGGAGGAAGGGAAAGGCCAGAGTAAGAAAGACAAAGGGTGAAAATGAGGGAGAAGGGGGAAATTTATAGAGAAGGGAAAATGTCCCAGTGCGAGGGCGCTCCCCCTCAGTGTTGTTGTGCTGTCCTCTGCAAGCTTGACCACGAAAAGTCTGAAAACCTAGGGACACGACCTGCTGAACCGAACCACAGACAAGTTTGTGTTAACTTTTGGGTGCAAGGATGTTGCAGCGCCATTGCACGGGCTAGACATGGGCATCAATTTTGGGTGTAAGGGCATTGGCGCAACACCTTTGCATCCAAACTTAAACTCGGAAAACCCTAGGGCCTGGAGCAAGGACATTGGTTGGGAACCTTTGGGCTAGCATAGTTTTGCACACACTTAGGGTTTTCACCCTAGGACGACCGAGACAACCTTGGGAAACATGTTGTAGGTCCGCAACAGCTAGGATTGACCATAAAGGTTCCAAACACATGGTAAACAATCTAAACTCAAGAGAGACTTAGTCCTAGGTCTAACTAGACCCGATGTGAACAAAAACCAAAATAAAAGTCGTGTTGTCGTAGCCTCCAACCGGGTCGACCAAACACTGGAGGAGGCTAGGGCCTTAACTCAAATGCGTAATACCATACATAGGATCATGACAAATAGAGCTCAGTGACTGCATTGCTTGACACTCCTTCATTCTTTACTAAAATTGAAATTCTGTTGAGTTCCTCATATATCAACACTCTTTCTTCAAATGTATTGCATTGTGCACCACTTAGAAACCATGCGGCTGATCCAACATTCATTACACAAATTTTCACCAGCTCTTTGATCTCTGGAGTCTCCTTCATTTGAGATGAGACTTTTGAATCTTTCCACATATGTAGTAAAATTTTTACCTGGCTCTTTCTGACATTTCCTTAAGTGCTCAATCTTTATTGAAATATCCATTGACTAAAAGCGGATTGTGAATTGCTCGATGAGTTCTTCCCATAAACTGATCAATATGGGTGGGTGGTTGTTGAACCATCTTAGTGCATTGTCGCTAAGAGAAGTTGGGAATTGTTGCAACTTTAGCTTTCCATTTGTTGAGATTGATCTGTACTCAATCTCGAAGATTGTGATGTGATCTTTAGGGTTGCCATCTCCATAAAACTGCATGAAGGTTGGGCGCTTGTACTTTTCAGGCAAAACTTCTTCGCAAACTTCATCAACTAGTGGTCGGAGGCTCTTTGTTGCATCAGTTGATTATTTATCTTTCTTTCCAATCAAAGTAGTTATAAGTGCGCCTTATGCATCCATTTCTGCTTTCAACTCTTCATAACAAAGGTCTGACATTAGCGATGTTAGCATGGTTGATAGTTGGGTTTGTGACTGGCTTGCCGGTAAATTTGTAGTAGGAATTGACATTTGACTTGTTGGCATTCTTGGGGACGCTGCTTGTATGGGCATCGTGGTTGCCATTGATAGTGGAAACACTGTGGAAGATGGTTGTTAGGAGCATGCATGGTCATACCACTGGTACGGGTATGGCGACTGGTAGTATGGTGGCTATGGAAGCCATGCTAAGTGAGGAAGCGAACAAGGCTCACTCCTACTTGGTTGCTATAGCTGGTTGTACTGCACCCAAATCTATCCGAGTAGTGAAGCTCATACCGTAGATGCTTGGTGGATGGACTTAGTACTTGAAATCAGAGAAAAATTGTTAATTTTGTGATGGGTGTTGGCTTGATCCCTCAATGTTGTGGCAGTTGTTCTTGTAGCTTGAAATGAGGTTGATACAATTAGATTTGCGGAGGTTGAAGACATCTATCTATCCTCCTAAGGTTGGTCCATTGTTGGACATTGTGTGGGATGGTCGCCTTCTCGTCTCGATGAGCTCCCGATTTCAGCACTAGTCCATTGCATCTAGGTGAGCACTTGTTGCATCACAGCATCCGCTCTTCACTTTGGAGGAATCTTTATTCAATAACTTGATTCAGTACTTGTCCTCTACTTAATTGATTTGTTCGCATCAAAAGCACTTGTCTGGCTTCTAATAAGTGCTTCATCACTTCATTGCTTCTTGGATTGTGGTTGCATTCTTCTCGTATTAGCATGTTTCTGCTTGGAGTAATTCTTCCTTCATTTCCTTCATTCAACGCCGCTTCAAGCTGTTGGATTCTTTCGTGCACATTTCTCGCTATATCCTGGCTAGTTTCTAAATTTGCCTTAGATTGTACATGCCCTCCTTGAGTTGATGTTGATGGTTCATCTTCATTACCACTCCTTTGTCGTGCCACATGCCACGTCTCTAGTGCCATTCTTCTTACTCACACAAATCTTCAAACAACACTACTATCTTCTAGCTGGTCCCAATGGAGCTGCCAAATATATGTTCGGGTGCAAGTTTACCACCCACATGATTCAGTGTTCGCTTCGAGTTAGAGGGTTTGGTGGGACCAAAGGCGCCATTGTCTCACAAAGAAATCATTCGAGTACAAAATAAAATAAAAATAAACACCCAAGATTTTTATGTGGTTTCTTAAGGTTCAATTTGAATCCCTAAATCAGTTCACGGTGAGATTGGTACTCACAATCCATAATTTCTTCTTTGATTTTACACTTATACAAAACAATGAATTTTGCCATTTTTTTATTTGATTCGCTTTTTTATATCTTTGACTCCAATGCCTTAGTTCGTCCCCTTCTTGTCTTCAAGTCTTCGAAACAACCCACCACTACGTCCAAAGTGTTAAAAAATGATGAGATAACAAGTTTTGCCTCGATCCGAGGTCTCAAAGGCCTTCAAATTATTTTTGGAATGCTACAAGACCGAACCAGACCACTTAAGGTTAGTTCAAACAGAGAAAATGCTGGACCAGACTGGTTGGGTATGCAAGTGTTGGGCTAAGGTTAGGTGCACAAGGTGGTCGATGGGGTATTGTGTGCTAGTAGCCAAGACGGGTAGCAAACAGGTCACGAATAGGATTTGAGCAATTTGGTCACGGTCACAATTCACAAGCAACGTAAAGTGGACACGGGTCCGGATAGAGAAAGTGGACTCGGTCCACGAAACGGGCCCAACAAACCTGCTTGGGCTGTTGGTGCAATAGCGGCATTGGTGGCTTCGGCGTGGCTTTTCTGGTGGCTAAGGCTGGCAATCCAGCGCCCAAATAATGGCTAAGTGTAGGAATTTTGATAACAAAATTTTCTAAAGTGTTATGAGATCCCTTAATTTAGTCCCATATTTAATACTTGATGGGGTAAGATCTTGTTTATTAGTAAAAGTGAACTATATATTTTTAATTTTATTAACTACTTTTGAATATATGACTTTGGCATATTAATTTGTACTTTGGACGAGATTGCTCTTGATAGTACGAGAACAATCTAATTCTATATTAGATAACGTGATGGACTAAAAGCATTGACTAGATTATTGATTACGAGTCAAAGAAGTCACCTAGGCTATGGTAATAAATAAGTGTAGAAATTTTGTAAACAAATTTTTTTAACATGGATGGATTATAAGATCCCTTAATTTATTCTCATATTAATCTTATATATAATACTTATTTGGGTAAGATCTCCTGATTCATAAGAATGCAGTAAAAAATTTTAAATTAGTTAACAATTTTTACAGCGATGAGTTACGCTAATTGATAACACTTTACGTTGGGTTGTTACGGGGCTAAAAATTTTTTTTTGTTTATAATAAATAATAATAATAATAAAATTATTATTATTATTATTATTATTATTATTATTATTATTATTATTATTATTATTATTATTATGACGAATGTATATATATAAAAGAGTAGATTTTGTGTGATTATAATGGAAACGAGGAAACGATCAGCCCTACTCGGCTTATTCTTCCCACCTCTCCAAACTCAACTTTTTGCCATCGCCAATTCTAAACGCCATGGATTTCATCACCGAAGATGGCAAATCCCCTCACAACAACTGCCTCACCCTCCTCCTGGTACCCCTCCGAGCCTCCATGTTTTCTTCTCACCCTTACTTGCTTTCATGTTTCAGCTAGGGTTTTGTAATGGTGTTGTTGTCTTGTCATTTTGTAATTCTTAATAGCCTGCTCTGTCCATTGGCAATGTTGGGCAATTGGCGGTTGATCTTCTTGTGTCCTCTCTGGGGGCCGAGAGGGTCGGCTTCTTGGACGACCCCTCCGTCCTCCCCTGTGTTGGTAATAATGCTTACCGTCCTGATCCGGATGGTGATCTTGCCCTCCCACTCGAAGGTGATTTACCTTCTGTCCCCAGTTCCCCAGTGTTTGTTCAATTTTTTTATTTTTTATTTTTGTTTTGCTTCTTGAAATGAGCCTGATAATTTTTTTATTTTTATTAACCTGAAGTGAAGAGCTCGAAAATTTGTTATTTGATTGAAAATTTTACATGTTCTGTGTTAGCTTCAGTGTTTAGAATCGACTGAGATTTATTGAGGTAGATAATCATAGTTGTGTGCTGAAGTAAGAGTTTCGGATGTAAATGTTGAGGTGCGGACTGAATGGAGTTTAGAAGTAAGCAAGTAAGATTTCTTAGATGTTAGTGCTTAGTTGTGGACTGAATTGTGTTCGGAAGTAAGTTTATTTATTTTGCCTTTTGGAGTTCATGACATAAAATGCTCTTTATCAGCGTGTAATTTTTACTTACTTTTTGCATTTGAGGTGTTTAGAAGTGAGATTTTATAGTGTCTCTTGGGTGTTATGGAGTACATAGTGGATGATGATTGAATTGTATATCATAGTATTATGTGTTTCAATTATGATTTATGCTCTTCTTCTATGTTTCATGCTATCTAGGGAAATTATTCAATAAGTAAACTGAGATCTTTGTACTTTGTGTTTGGTAAGTATAATTAAGTAGTTAATTTGAATATTCTTCTTCCATTGGATGTGTGATATGAAACTCCTATGTTAAATTTATAACATCTTCAATTGTTCCTTTTTCCTTTTTTGGTTTCCAGTCTATGATTCTCCTCGTCATGTCTTATCTATCGTGCAGCAAAGATCACCTGTTGTGAAGGTATATATCTGTACCTCACAATTAGGGTTTTAATCTAATTTAAATCAATTGTGGCCTATTTACATGAAATTTCAAATGTTAGAGTGTGCAATTCATTGGTCAATATTAACATGTTCAATCGGATTCATTAACATTAACGTGTTTTCACTTTATTAGGGTATGATGCTAGAGTTTGCAAAAAATGTAGTGGATTTTGCTTCTGCTTCAGGAAAGAAGCACATAATTGTGATGTCAAGCTTAGACTCTGGAAAGAAGCCAAAAATTGATTTACCCGGGTAATATAGGTTTTAGAATCTCAGTGATTTTATTAGTTTGCATTGCAACTTAATACGTGATGTATTAATTTTGGTTTTTATAGTTCACAAATTTATTACTTGTCAAGTGCTAATATGGATGGCTCTGACAATGATTGTGAAAAGCTTGGGTGGAAAAGAATTAACGGGTATGATCCTTGTGGGAGGGGATGGAAGTATCTAACTTATTTGGCCGAAGGAAATCCAAGGGGGGAAGATTTTTTAAATGAAGATGAGTTGGTTGATGATGATTACTTCCCAAGTTTACCCTTTGCAGCTTTATTTTCATGTTGTAAGGTACCATTTATATTGATGCTCTCTAAAATGCTTATGTTTTTGTTTTTTGTTTTTTTATTGCAAAGTCTTAAACACTCGCTTGCACATCTGTATTAGGTGAAAGGTCTAAAGGTGACTTGCATCCTTTGTTACTGTTCAGAAGGTGACAACATCCCTGATTCATTTCTGTTGGCAGAAGCTGCATGCACCTATTTAGGGTTGACCAGTAAGGATCTCTGTGGTAAATTTCACTTAATCTTTTCTCTAACAAAATTTTCTTTTGTTGTCTGTAACTTTGCCTAAGAAGATACATCATTTTTTTTAAAAAAAATGGACTACACTAAATTAAACATAAACATATGCGTTCCCTTTAGATGTTTTTATGATAAGCAGGTTGACCTGTGTTTATTGGAACTAATTAGTAGTCTTTCTTACTGATGAGGGATTCTTTTGCAGGCAAGGAAGGTTATGGATGGTGTATTCCATTCTCGTGGAGCTCTGTTTATGGCCCTCCCCCTGATTTATCACTATTTTAGATAATTTGTTGGCAGTGAGGTAAATGGAAGTCTACATTTAATGACTTCAGAGAAAGATTTTGCTGCATTTTTATTTGAATGTTTCAGTTTTCTGCATGCTAGTTTTAATTTTTGCCTGCTTGCTTTGTATGAAACACGGTCTCTGAAACATATGTATTTGAAACACTTGCTGCACTTTAAAAATTGTTGTTTTAATGTTCAGCGGCTGATTCTGGTGGCACCTAAATTCTATGGCTGTTTGATTGATTTCAATAGAAAGCGGAACAAAATACAGAGAAGCAAATGAAAGATGAACTGGCTATGAGGAAGGTAGTTGGAAGTATGAGTGCTGGAGGCAAGAAGGAGATTGGTTTTTACTTTATTTTGCGTGGAGGGTTGGTAATTACTTTCCTTACAAATGCCTAAACCATGGTTCTCATGCGAGGAACTTCTCCTTGATTTGGCCACAAAAGAACTGATTTTCAAGGAAAATTTAACTCCATTAGTTGTTGTACTTTATCCCTCGGGTTGCACAAGGTGAATTAATTCTTTAAAAATTGAAGCATATGATGACATCTTACTGAACCAGATCCAGAAGCTTGAGGAACGTATGTGTTGACAAAATTGTGAAGTACACGAATTTTCTTCAAATTTTTTGGTAATACTCATCTCCAATTTCAGGAGGGCTAGTTTTTAGATAGGAGATCATGTTTATCTCGAGTAGTTATCTTGTCAAAATGTTATGCATCCTGTTCACAAATTCCTGCCGAATGTTTATGCTATTATTAACATATTTTTTCATGCATCCAATCTTAAACCATTTGTCGACCATATATAGATTATGTTGGTTTTGCTAAGTGCATTTCTTTGGGACAAATAATTGTTTTCCAACATCATATATGCTACGGTAGTCTGTAGTTATTGAAAATGCAACCTGATTTACAACTTATAAACTGAATGTGATTGGCAATTTGTTAAAAGCTTTTTAATGAACAATGAGGAGATGAGAAACTCCCTTAGGCGCACAAATTTTTTTTCCACAATGACATTGGTCAACCTAAGCTGTTCATTGTTGTGAAATACCAAATAGGCCAACGCCCAACTTTCTGAACAGTTTTTTATGGTTTCATTTGTGTATAATCTATTTCTTTGGAAAAAGAAACTAAACCCATTACACAAAATGGGGTACAAATTCAGCAAAATCAGATGGTATACAAGCGTGGCTTACAATGAAGGCCATATGTAGGCAATAGTTTGTGTTTTTTTAGACCTATGATTAGCAGTTGGTGAAGAAACAAAAGATCAATCATGGGGGACTCAAGCCTGGATAAATGTGTAATTCATGGGTCATTATAGTAACTCCCTGTCATAAGCTCTTTGTTTCCCACTTTCCCTTTCAGAAGCACCAAATGATGTAGAGGGTTAAAATATATCTCAATGAACATCTTCTCGCTGACCCACTGCAGAAAATGTAAAGACAATTGGATATGGAAGTCGTTGGTCCTGCACCCATTTGGTTTTTCACCTTCTCCACTTAGGTTTGTGAACAAATAATAATCATATGCTTTGTCTTCCTAATTTTGGGTTGAATATGTCATCTTGGGCTTTCTTCATTTGGGTCTATAGTTTGCGAGACATGGAATGTCTAGTGATTGCTAAAACGGTATCTCACGGTTAATATTTTGTAAATCTTAGACTTACACAACGTTAATAATTTGGAAGCTTGTATAAATATGATGTTAAAAACTTCCGTTGCATAACTTGAGTCTTGGGAGGGTGGTGCTTTGTATGTATATCTTAAACTCTAAGAGACTAGCATAATGCAACTAAAATATTTTTTTTTAAGTAATTATTATCGTCAACATGCTAATCCTTCTCCACCCCATGTTTCCAATTTATTATTGTAAGTTGATTATTCCATTATTTGCCGTCAAGGGCGAGTTGATCGACGATGGTTCAGTGAAAGCTGCAACCATTAATTGCATATATTATGAATCTTCGTAGTCATTTTATTCCAACGTTTGAAGGGTCTGAGAAGTCATGGGTTTAAACTTGTGAAATAATTTTGGCTCTTTTGGAAGCGACGCCAATGGGCACTCCCAGGTCAATGATCGAGGTCATCAACAGTCCCCAACGGCGTCGCTCCCGGGCATCGCCAAAACCCATTCTTAACTTCTTAAGTCATGATATTGGCCTCTTGCATAATGCCTACTAAGGCTATGCCGCCACCACGAACACCCTACCGGAGGCGGCGTACAACTTGGTTGAGAGCCCGGCAAGCGTGCTGCGTGCGTGTGGACCGCGCGTGGAGGGCTAGCCTTGTCTGGGAGGACCCAAAAATTTTCCCTACTTGAGGAGCTTATGTTCACACGGCTGTCCTTCATTCTGGGAGAAACAATGCTATTTTGCTAATGGAGAACCACAAAAACAGTACAATCAAAGGCGATTTGAAGGAGATTAATAATAAGGGTATAAACGAACCGAGGAGTAAGGATGTGTTTGAATTTGGCTTTATATAAAGCGAGTATAGTCGAGCTTTGTGCAAATAAGTTAAGTCGAACTTGTCCAAAATTTGTAATATTTAATTTTAGCTTATGTTTGACTTACTATATTTACGAACCGAGTAAATGTTTGTATTTAGTTTGTACTTAATTTATATAAAATTAAATTTTTTTTTAATTATATATAAGTTTAATGTGACTTTAATAATATTTACAAGCCGAGTCAAATCAAATGTTTTTTTTTAAATTTTAACATATTGAGTTTGAGTTTCAAACTAAATTAGTCGATACTTCTTAGCTTAAGCTCTGTTTGTTGTTCAATAAATTTATTTATTTTGAACCAAATATTTATTAAGTATAAAATTAATAAACACAAGCCGATCTAAACTGAGCTAAATGCAAAAAAAAACCTTTAAGCCAACTTGACTTAGTTACACTGCTAATAATACTATAACTGGAAGGTATGGTGAGAGGAAGAATTGAAGGCCCCCAAACATTGAATGTCTGACCTCTGCACCATCTACTAACTACCACCCGCCTTAATTTAATCCTCTGATGAATTAACTAGTATCCACCCTCTCTTCTCTTGCATGCACTCGCACCTTCAATCTTCAATCTTCAATCTTCAATCTTCTTCTCGTGAAGAGTAATGACCATTAGAAGTCATTAACTCACCGATACTCCAGAACTTGTAATTCATTGTGGCTGCGTGATTGGATGTATAACCCTGCCAGCCTGCTGTGACCAATGAACATTTTACAGTAGGTTTAGAATTATTGAATTAAGCTCGGAATTAGGTTCCCAATCTCTCTTGGCTCTTGGGTGTCACATTACCAAAAATTTAAGTTTTTGCACCGTTTAATAAATTTAAAATAGGCCATAAAATCGTGTAAAGAGTGGGGTGCCAAGAAGTAGTGACGAAAAGTTACTTCGAGGTTTTATGCGAGTAAATTTTCATGATTCCATAGTCACCAATCACATTTTAGCAAAAAATTCTAAAAAATATTACAAAATTTTGTAAAATTCTAAATTTTGGTTATTTTAGTACTTAAATCTAATCGGTAGCCATGAGTGAAATCAATTCCCTTGAGAAGCTTGCCTTGACATTTTGGGTTTGTTT
>JAVDBV010003631.1:0-16388 GCA_032619315.1 Piper longum | reverse complement strand
TGCGTACTTAGTAGGAGGCTGAGTGTTCCCAGGGAGGGGAATACGCCGCACGGGACTGATTTTAGGACGAAAAATTTGGGCCCTAGAATTGGACCTGTGACAGCAGGGATATAGTGTGCTAGCCAGTCAAGGGGACAATTGTTAGCGATTGACATTGACATGTACACGAAATCAAGAACACGTAGTTCCGATACCAATTTGATGCGAAATACTATAGTAATTTTTAAATTAACAACTACTACATAACAAAAGAAAAAAATAAATACAAGGGCTTTCAACCATTTTCAATTCATCTGAAGCTCTTTTTTTTATATGAGCTCCTTTCTTATAAAGTGAAGCCTTATTTTTATAAATATATAAAATAAAATTGAAACCCTAGATTCCCTAGTTAATGCAATGTGTTTTATTCATGGGTCTTTCCAAAACCTACATCGTTAATATAAGCACTCATACTAGTAAAAGTTGTAGCTTCCATACTAGTAAAGGATGTTGTGTATACATTGCATCATATAAGCTGCGATACCTTCATCGTTAATATTAGAATCCATGGAAGAATACTTCACAAATTTCAAATTTTTCCACGATTTTTTTTTAGTTTTTTCTTTTTTTTTAATCAACAAAACTTGGTGGCGGTGGGGGTGGATGATAAATAGTTGATGGTGGCGAATAGATTATAAATTGCCAATTGGTTAGGCAATAATAGTTGGTGACAATGTGGAACACCAAGGAAATTGAAACATAAAGCTCTAATAACCAATTGATGCAATCATGGATTTGGAAACTAGAGTGTAGACACAAACTTGTTACTTATTTTTAGGATTTTCTTAATCGTCACTGAAGAAGAAGAAGAAGTTAAAAAGTAGGACAACTAGTAAATAAAAGCTTCGCCTGAATTGAAATGATGTTTCTATAAGCTTATAGGTTTTACATATTTATATTTATAAAAGAGAAAATACTTTCTGGTTCTTGTTCAAAATTGAAACCTCCTAATGAAGTCTCAATTTAATACATTTGACTTGAATGGGAAAAGAAGCATACTTATAAAAAATTCCTAGTCAAACTAAAATGACAAACTTCATAATATAGAATAGGAAACAACTTCTAATGTAATTAGGAAACATAAAATATACTAATAAATATAGGATCTTATCTTTCATCAGCTACCATTCACGTACTTGACCTTAGTCTCAATTGCAGAAGATATTCTTTTATCTATCTATTTGAAACCCACCGATATTTCTCTTGTGGTTTAGTAATTTCTGGATTTGAAATTGACAAAAACATACCTAAACTGCCCAGATTTTTGTCGAGTATTTCTAAATCAGAGAAGTGGGCTTCTTATCTTCTTATTATAATGCCCACTTCAATAATTAATCGAGTCCATTTGTTGGCTGTCGATAACTATTCCAGTCTTTTTTTATTTGAAGCCTATACAGTCATATTACTACAGCCTATGGACTCATAAGTGATAAAACTTATGGCTTCTAACCTGACTATCTTTCATGTTCTTTAAAGTTTGATCAGTATAATTTTGGCATCAGTTCAGCGTATATTATTTAAATATGCTTATTCGGAATCGAACTACAATGATTTCTCCGGTTCATCACATGAAGATTTATATCCATCTGCCGTCCATGTGTTAGTGCTTGTGATCACTACGTTCTGCATTACCCTTGATTTGGCATCTTTAATAGTTTTGGGTGCCCTTTTGAAGCAATGATTAAAAGAGAAGAAGATAGAGAATCCGTTTGTATAAAAAAAAAAACTTAGGATCTTTTTTTGAACCGTGTAGATTTTGTTTTTTCTTTTTCTTTTCTTGCATTGTGTAGATTTAGTGAAGCAGCCATTTGAAATCTCATTTATTGTAACATAGAATAAGGTACAAAAATACATGTACGCATTACTTAAAGCAGATCACAGCTAGAAACGGTGTTACACTAAGGATCCAAAAGTATATCTCATAAATTGAGTTAAATAATTTCATTAAAATTTGTCAAAGGACTTTAATGTTTCCAAGTTTAGAGCACAGTTAGAAACTCTTCTATGTTTGTACTTTGCCCCTTAGCAATTATATGCACTTGCTAGAAATAACCACAATATCAACAATTTGCAACCTTTAATAAAAACAGCTTGTTCCAGGCTGATACACATGCAAAAACCGATTTGAGTTTGTTGGCCACAGTAGATAGGATTCATAAACTTTATTGGTGTTTCTTCCACCTTTTGCACTTCACAATTCTTAATAATTTGATTCAGTCCTAATATCTAGGCATGCACGGTGGATGCTTTCTAAACTAATCCTTTCTAGTTGTTTCTATCATCTATAGACACGAAATGCTTCATCCTTCGAATTCATAAACCATGTCCTCTTCCCAGTCATCACTTCTCTGTCATCTTTATCCTTCATTTGTGACCTCTAGAACCTCATCAATTCACCTCACTTAAATTACTTTAATTTCCTTTCCGACATGCGTCTCTAAATGCTACTGTACAATCCTATTGCTTATCCAAAAATTTAAATGTATTGATGTAGTTTTACACTACAATTCGTGATGTGAATCTATTAAGTCACCTTTTTTATATTAATTGCCGCAAGTTTATAAAAATGGAAAAATGGAAATGTTATTATCAGAAACAAAATGCTAGTTGTTCTTGCTTTCTAGTGACATTGTATGCTTCTCAATCCCAGTCTGGTATTGAGATATTTGTCTTCTAAATTTTACTGGCCGTTAATATTTTGGTCTGATGTTCAATGCAGGCTCTCCATGTGCTCGGAAGATGTAGAAATGGCAGATTTGCTGGAGTATTTGGGCAAGCTGAAGAATTATGAGAAGTCAGGTGTGCCCAAAGGCGCTGGAACTGATTCATATGAGGGTTTTGACCTTGGTCGCATGCGGCGTTTACTTGATAGCCTTGGAAACCCTCAATCTAAATTTAAGGTTTGGCTTTAGACATTAGATATCAGCCAAGTTCCCTTTTTTTCATTCTTTACTAATATGTAATCATCATTTTTGGATTGTGTTGGGATGTCACCATTCTTTAATAATTGCGAATTTTCTGGGGATATTTCAGTCTTGGTAGTGGTCAGAGATAAAACCACACTTGAGAAGAAAATCTCTTTTTGAAATTCCTTTTTATTTTTTTCTTTTTTTGGGGGGTTGGGGGTGGGGGCGGGTGGGCAATTTGGCAAAGATGGGAGGGAGATAGGGAGGCAAAGCAAGCCACAATCGTGGTGTCAAAGAGGGAAGAGTCTTGGCCCGAGATGATACCAAGATGCAATAATATGAACCTTGGTTTGGAGTGCCTGATGTTCTTGTTGGATTTCTTTATTATTGAGCATCTAAGAAATTATAGTTCAATTATATTATCTTTATTTTATAGGGTATAATAGCTACTAATTATACACTGAACTTCATATCAGCAACAGCCTAAAAAATAGTGATGGTTACAATTCTTCTTTACCCTAATGCACTCTGTAAATTTCTGATTAGATTGAGCTTGTGGCTTCTAGTTGAAAATCGTCAAAAGCAGCTTTCTCTCAAGTTTGAGCTAGTTGCTTCAAATTGAAAATCATCAAATGTTTTTCTTTGTTGTCTATTATAATATGACTCCTTGTTTTTGGCATGTTGGGGTTATAATTGCTCATTTTCAAGACAGTTTTGTAGGCTGTGCATATTGCCGGAACCAAAGGCAAGGGTTCAACTGCAGCATTTCTTGCTAACATATTGCGAGAAGGAGGATATTCTGTTGGTTGTTATACAAGGTAGCTGCTCTTTATTGGAATTCATTGACACTTATATTCACCTTTTGCACCTATGTTAAGCTTCACTAAGTAGAAATTGTATTGGGATATAATAATTGATGATAAGAAGAATAAATGTTATGTTGGATGGTGGTCTTTATTTTATATGGTAATCTTCTTTTATTGGCCACTTGTTTCAAGATAAAAATGACTGAGGTTATGACTATACAGCCCACATCTTCAGACCATAAGAGAGCGAATTACATTTGGCAGAAAAGAAAATCTTGTATCACCGCAAGCATTGAACAATGTTTTTCTTCGGCTCAGAAAGGTTCTTGATCAATCTATTCACAAGGAATGTGGATATCTTAGTCATTTTGAGGTATATGATTTAGGGCAACTAAAAGCCATACCCTGTTGTATTATGGTACATTGTTCTCCCTGTTTTAACGTGTAAATTATTTTTTAGATCTTCACAGCTCTGGCATTTTCATTTTTTGCGGAAGAACGTGTGGACATTGCAATTGTAGAGGTTAATTGCATGCTAAATTATTGCCTTTTGTTTTTTTGTTTTATATGATGATAGATGCTTGCTTTGATTAGCCCCATTTAATGTATTTTAGGCTGGCCTTGGTGGGTCACGAGATGCAACAAATGTCTTATCTAGCAGTAATGTTGCAGCATCAGTTATAACAACAGTGGGGAGCGAACACCTTGCAGCATTAGGTGGTTCCTTGGAAAGTATTGCAGAGGCAAAATCTGGAATAATTAAAGAAGGGCGCCCAGTTAAGTACATGTGCTACTATGAATGGTCTATTTTGTTTTCTGTTGGTCTTGCGGAAAATGGAGTTTCACATGCTTTATTACAACTGGGATCACAAAAGACACTATAGTCTAACACTGTCTCTTATACTGTCTTGGTACCTTTGTACGCTTGCTTTCTTAAATTTGTATCATCTTTTTTTATTTGTATCATGAGATAGACTTGCATGTAAATTATGAAGCTAAAGTTTGTGGTGCTGCCTTTTGTAGTTTGCTCAAGGTGGGGTTTGGATGGATGCTTAGTATATGCGTACTTTTGATTGACTTCTGTGTTTATTGAAATTTGTTGGAGTCAATCAATTATTTGTCTGTTAAGATTCTGTGATACGTAAGCTGAGGTATACTGTTGCCTTTCCTTGATAGCCAAAAGTCAAAGACATCATATGATCTTATTTGTTTAGGATGTTATTCTAGATTTATTTTATTTAAGATATCATATGATTTTTTGTGGATTTTCTGTTCACGTTGTGTTCTTATCGAGCTTCTATATATTATGGTGTTGGTCACCACCAACAGGGGACCGGATGCTTCTCCTCCTGAAATTTAACACTTCTCTCCTGTATGTTATTCACTTGGTCCGTTGCAGGTTATTATTGGTGGACCATTTGAACCACATATTGAGTCTATACTTCGTCGAAAGGCTTCTAAAATTGGATCACCAGTTATATCTTCTGTTGACAGTGGGATTCGAAGTATTATTAAGGCAACTCAGATAAAGGATGATGACGTATTCCATTTGTGTGATCTTTGTATTCATGTTGAGAAGAGCGTTAGGTTGGTGAGTAACTGATATTTTATTATTGCCTTGAAAGTGGAATCTTTTGGCTTATAGAAGGGGAAAAGAATTTCTAATTTCTATCTATCAGTTATTTATTATGTGATGGTGAAATGTTATGTAGCATCTTGAACTGAATAATGTGAGAGTGCGCATGCTGGGCTTGCATCAACTTCAGAATGTTGTAACAGCCATTTGTACAGCTCTCTATCTTCGTGAGGAAGGTAAGCTTATTTATCTCCATAGTGGTTATCTAATATTTCATTCTTACAACGGACTAAAAAATTGCTGTTCAATTTAATTTACCACCAAACAATTCTCTAGTGGCCATCGGATGGATGCCTATGTTCTGAGCTCTTTGTATTCCAATGTGAAGTTTGGATTATGAATGTTATATCACACCTGGAAATTATGGTGATAGTTTCATGTCAAATTTAGTTCCGAGTTTTTATATTTTAAGGATGGAAAAAAAATGAAAATGATTGATTTTGTGTCTGTATATTTGTTCTTATCATTCTTAAGCATGGATTGCAATATCGGCAATATATTAGGTTAATATTTGTGATATATTGGTATCAGCAAGTTGCTGACACTATACAAGTGTAAAATTAATTTCTTACTCACAGGAAATATATTGGTGATATATTTGAAGATATATCGACTATATTGGAAAATTCCTGACATGACCTTTTTTTGTGAAAAAGGTTTTTATTGAAATAATAAAGAAAAGATACTTTGTTTTAGGATTTAAACTTGACATTATGCTTTCTTTTGTTTGAATACTTAATTTTTTTCTGGTAGTATGATTGCAGAACTCTAGGCTCTTATAAATTTTTAACTTATGTTTATGAATGTATTATTGGTCCGATTGTTTTGTTTGCATGTGTTTGAGGTGAACATATAAAAAATGTTTTATGCGCATCTGAAAGTTTTTATCCGTGATATGCTTCCTATGCATGCATCTATGGTATCTTGGTCTTTTGGCCATTTGATATAATATCACTATCTGATATTACAAACATGGCTCATAAGAAAGTTGAAGACTTAAAGCTTTACTTCTGCCTAATCTTTGATTACTGTAGATTAATAATATAAAAAGTAAGTTTGGTTGCCATGATACTTGGAGTGTAGGTTGGTTTGCATCAGATCAATCTATTCGTAATGGTATTGAGAGTACTCGGTTACTTGGTAGAAGTCAGTTCCTGACAGTTAGAGAGGTTGAGGCACTAGGACTATCTGGCTTATCAATTTTGATTGATGGGGGTAATACAAATTCTTGTTCTAATAATTTGCCTGGACTGTGTTCATGATTCTGAGTGATTTTTGTCTTTTATGTGCCAGCTCATACAGCAGCATCTGCAAAGTCTTTAGCAGATACAGTCAGGTTGGTTCACCAAAATCTCCCGCTGGCCATTGTTGTGGCAATGGCTTGTGACAAAGATCATTTTGCATTTGCAAAGCAATTTCTTTTGGGTAAACTTATCTAACTTTACTTTGCAGTACATTCTTACTGCTAGTTCAACATCATGCGTTTTTCAAGTATTTAATTTGTATCCATTTTTGTTTTTCGTGTACGTAGAACTCATCTGATTCTGAACATTTCTTTTACTTGTTTGTGTTTGTGTTTAAAATGGATAATGCATTTTTTAGGTGTTAAACCAGAGGTGGTTGTGCTGACAGAAGTCAACATTGCTGGAGGAGGATCTCGCATATTGCCAGCTTCCTTATTGCAGGATTCCTGGATTCATGCCGCTAACAATGTGGATTTAGATAACTCAATAGAAACTAAGGATGGTTATGAACAAAACCTAATGTCATCGCAAAGGAAATCCAAAAGCATTCCAGTGATTGCAGAATGCCGTGACAAAAGCGTCATTGAATCCATAAAGCTCGCCAATGAGTTGCTTAGTTTGCGAACCACAAAACACCCTGGATTAATTGTTGTGACTGGGTCCCTTCATATTGTATCTGCCGTTTTAGCTTCTATACGCAGGTAAATGTCCTCCTGCTTCTTGCTTTCTTATTAGAGGAGAAACGCCCTGCTTCGTGCCTTACTAAGGAACTGTATATATAGTTTCTTTTGACATATTGTGTGGCATAAATACAGGTAGAGCGGTGTTGTGCTTCTTCCTTGAGGTATTTCTTGTCGTGTACAGGACTTGCAAAAGCTTCTCCGGCATTTGCCTTTTCGTGAGGGCATCTGGTAGCTAAAAGGTGTGCGTAGTGGATAGTTTAAGAAGCATGCTTATGAGCTGAAGCAGCTAACGTAGTTGTTAATAAGCGACTTCAACCTTTTGCAGCTGTTTGGTTGATCACCAGCACACTCATTTACCGTGCATCTCGTCATATCCTGCCTAGTGAGCCCATGTATTTTCCAAACCTATTGTGGACAAACCAAAATGCTTCGTTGATATGAAAAGAACTTTTGGTCTTTCACTATTGTTTTGAAATCTAATCTTGGTTTGATCGGACAGCCCACTTATGTTTTCCCCCACTTTTTTATTATATCCCATGAAAGATTGGATTTATATTCAACTATCACTTCATGAACCATCTACATGTTCTTTACATATATGTGTGATTGCTACGTTAAACCTTACTCACCCCAACCTTCGGTCGGTTATGATTCCTGAATTCCAGCGACACAACCCAAAATGGTTGATGGATGCTTTGATGCGAAGCAGCGGCTAATTGCTAACAGGTGCATTATAGATTGATTTTGGCCAAGCATTTTCTTACACAACTTTCATTTGTTAAGACGGAAAATTGAGCTATCAGCTTAAGTGCTCGTTTAGCGAATGTGAGCAATAGTTGTTAAATTTAGTCCTTTTTTATTGCTAATTAGGGTCTATGTATGTATTCATGTGGGAAGGCAATAAATGTAATGGTTAAACATTGATATGACCTGGGTTTTTTGAAAATGTAATGTTTTAAAATATTTTAATTTTTTAAAATTCAACAACTATTGCACTTAAATAGAAAGGGATTCGAAGACAATAAATCACCTAAGCATTTATTTCTATTTTCATTTGTAGAGCATGAATGCATGTAGCACCGTATGAGCCACAGTGAGTGGTAAATCACAGTAAATCATAGTTTTAAGTACCTATAAATTTCGTTGTATCCTCTTCTCACAGGTATAGTTTAGAATTTTATAATATTTTAATTTGTATTTGATTTTAAAAATTAATATTTTTCCAAATTTTATTTCTTCGTTGAAAATTATGATATTTTAACTCATATTCTAGTTAAATAATCATAAAAAAGATCTTAATGTTTTATAAAATATTTCGTCTATAGTTTTAAAATGCAGTTAAGTCTAATTAAACCCGATTAAACCAAACATATCCCATACTAGTATGATAGTTAATAAGATATTTAAATTTTATATTAAATTACACTTAGATACGATGCTGGCCGTCAGTATGAATAATTTAGAAAAATCATACTCCATAATGAGGCGTGGGATATAAAAACTTTTTAATCAGCCACATGTACTTATTCAAACATGCTACCAACTTCGAAGTACACGTACTTAATGAATGAATTTTAGTCGGTGCAACTTCAGGAAAACAGTGACCATTGTTTTTTACTTTCAAACTTTTCGATGTAATCGCTCAAGTTCTTATCTTTTTACTAGTTACCCTTTGGGGGGTTTCACTTCCATTTTACGTTACAAAATAGAAAAATAAGAACCACCCCTAAAAATTAACTATACATTTTGACAATGTAGAATAGCTGCAACATAAAGCTGATCAATTTAGCAGTACAGACAGAAAAGTTTCTACTTCAATGAAGCAAAGCTTAAGCTTAATGCAGGAACAGAACTAACTCGAGCCACTGTTGGAAGGCCATTCGCTTCATGAGTAGGCAAGAAATGGGGCTGCAAAAATATAAAATCAAATATAAATATCTACTAAATACAAGTTCATATGCTTTTCTTAAAATATAACTAAAAAAATAAGTTCTCGCGAGCAACGTAAAAGAAATTTAGTTAAGTAGCATTAAACAACAATTTATTTATCTAAAGAAACAGGACTCTGGTAGAGTCAAAACATGACACGGTTGTTAAAAACAAAAGCACGGCCACACAGATATAATTGATATTTGTAATTGATGATCACTATCTACAACAGAAAATTTTCAAAATTAGTATTTTAAGAAAATGTAATAATTGAATGGTACGCAACTACAATTAATTATCTACGAACAGTACTCTGCAGTGACTGTATAACACAGTTATTAAAAAAACGATATCAAACACAAAAATCAAAAGTGATATTCTTATTTTTTGTTTTTTTTAAAAGAAAAAAGAAAAAAGAAAATACATTGACTCATGATGAAAAATAAATTAACCACAAAAGAAAAGCTTTCTACCTTAAAGCTCAAGGAGTAAGGCCAAAAGCAAGCTCACAAAAAATACTTAGAGGTGGCATGAATAAAACTACCTTCATGCAAGTGTGGAACTTTCATCTCATTTTGACGCTTTAAACAATAAGCATTAGCAAAAAAAAACTCAAACCTTAGAGCTTATCATTATGCTTTGCATGGGTTTTATCATCAACTTAATGTGATAGCAACATAAGTGATACAAATTTACGCATGGAACCCCAATAGTAGCCCCTGGAAGATGTAAATGACTAATATAAATTCATACAACTTGCATGTTTTATAAAGATAGGTTATCCAAAAATCTAATTCTAATTTGGTTAAGATTTGATCATTGTGTTAGCTCGATTTTCCTTATAAATAGGGCTCCCAATTTCTGGTTTGATCATTTGATATTCCATTACTAGCAATGTTTAAAGAAGTCTTTCTAAATTCTCCATTTTTATACCTAACTTAAACAAATACTTCAGCAAGTGGATCATGCACCAATAATATATAGGCAGGTTAGTAAAAATAAAAATTAGAAATAAACTTAACAGAAAACATCTTTGCCAGAAACCAAGATAAAAAGAGCAGGAAATTCATGGCATGGAATTGTACACATCAAAATATAAAACCAGCTATTAAGAAGCATTTAACTTACCCATAAAAATAATCATCAATGTAAAAATCACAGCCACTTGGAGTGGACGACTAAACTTAATGCAACTCTGTGAGCATTGAACATGTCTCTGAAGGGCTCCAACTCGTCTGAAATAGTGTCTTAATTTATACCAACCACGAATGCCATCATTAAGCTGATAACAGCCCTGCAAATCATAATAGAGAATAGACATATATTAATATTTAACAACATCGGAAAGAATATTAAATAACACAACTAAAAAGATTCAAGAAGGTTAATGACAGACAGAAATTTTCTTACCCGCCTAAACGGTAGACATCCTTGCAGGTTAGAATAGATTGGAACCACTCTCTTGTGTAAGTTCTCTTCATCTTTTGGCTTCCTAAAACTGTGCCTAAACCATCTCAATTTTGCGACGAGCTCAATGTTCTTCAGAGCACCCCAAAAATAAAGTCCATCAGAAGGTAGAAGTGGAGATATTCCCAATGTATTCATATCCGTCTTCTCATCGGCAATCACAGTCTTCCATTCGCCAACTTCAGATGAATCTGCTATATCCCTTTGGCCAGTTGAAGAACTCTCCCCACTACAGTAGGTTGCCCTTTCTGCATGAGGAAGCACTTCTTTTTCCAACCCGAGCTCACACTTTCCATCTTCTTGACCAATTGTGACCACCAATTGGCAGTTTTTCGAAGATGCAAGCTCATCGACATTATTGGAGCTCACATCCTTCTGCGAATCCTGACGTAACTCGTCCGAAGGGGCAGAGAGAAACAGAGCGAGGTCGTCACACTCATCATCGTTGAGCTGAACCCAACGGAAGGGCTGCTTGCCATCTTCAACGAGGGAATCACTGATCGCTTTCTCAATGCGCGAAATCTGCGAATGAATGGCGACAGCGAATTGCCGGTGCCGCGCAACAGTATTTTCCAACAAACAATGCTGATAGCTCAATTTGACAGCTTTCTCAAACTCTTCCAACTATCCAATCAACCAATTTCCACCCACAAAAAAAAAGTGTAAAAAACAACACAATCAATGAAGACTCCCTAAAAAAAAAGGGAGTTATCAATGAAAAATCTCAGATGAAAAATCTCAGAGAGTTTATGAGAGGGGGATAAACCTGCCATTTGGTGGTCCCTAATGAGGTCTGAAGCTCAAGGCGCAACTCCTCGGTATCATCGTTCGGAAACCCATCTCTTCTTTCCCTCTCCCACGCACGATACACCGATTCCAACCTGATTAGGGGGCAACCAAAAACAGGAACCGTCAGAAACAAGCAATCAAAAAAAAAAAAAACAAAGGGAAATCACACGATGGAAAGAAGGCGTACAAGTCGGAAGAGTCCTGCACTGCTTCGGCAGCGGAGAAGAACATGTCCTTCCGCCACCAATTGAAACTATTCTCCACCATTGTCATCTTCTCTTTTTTTTCTCTCCTCTCCCTCTCACTCACTGTTGTTAAGGCCCAAGAGGAGGAGAGATCGAGAGCCAACTCCTCTTTTCTTCTCTCTCCTACTCTCGAACGCCAAATTGCAGAGCTGTAACAACAAGGAGTGATCGACAGCCTCCCTTCTCTTCCTCTTTCAATTGAGAGGAGAGGAGGAAGCCCTGTTTTTGGGGGAGGAGGAGAGAGGAGAGAGGTGAGAGGTGGGAGGAGAAAGGAAGGTTTGCCACTCCCAAGCAAAAAGGTAAGAAGTACAAAGCGTACAAGGACGGCTCTCTCTCTTCTCCGCTTCGTCGGCAGTTCCGGGCAGGAGGAGACGACACCCCAACTCCAACTATCATACCTACCTCTTCCTTCCTTATTAAAATTATAATAATAATAAAATAATAATATTATTTATTTATTTTATTATCTATTTCTATGTTTTCCTAACATATAATTAATTACTATACCACTCTAATTTTCTATTTAATCTTATCACCTTTTCTAATTCAGTGTTTCTAATCAATCTTTAGTTATCATCTCACATTTTTAACTCTTTAACTCGGATTAGAATAATCTCTTGTACCTTTTCACTTTCTAACCCATTTTCTAATCATCTAAAACTTTTCACTGTTATTTTTATTGGCCCAAAATTCTTCATTTTCAATGATATTTACTCTTCGTTTTAGTCAATATTTAGCTTAATTATTTAAATCAAATGTTTTAAACTAATTATATATTAATATTTAATATTTAATTTTCAAATTAATTAATATAATTTTAAATTTTGATAATTTCAAATTAATTTATATTTATAAATTTATTAGGAAAGATTGTGTTTGAAATGAAAGATTTAATGATATTTGCATTTCAAATTAATTACTTTATATTTATTCATATATTATTAATTAAATTAAAGAATATAACATATTGAAAATAACAAAAAATTAATGTACCATTTTGGTTGATTACATAATATCTAGGCATAGTTTTGGTGATTAAAAATTTGGGGCCACTTAGAAATTTAAATATTTTTCATGTAAAACAATTATTCATATTAGTCTTTCAAGAAAATATTAGTTTTGATTTTAGTATAAATTTTTCAATAAGAATTGTAGATATTTTTATTAAGTTTTAAATTATAAAATTATTATATATTCCATTATCATACTATTTGCAGAAGATTTGTACATATCCGATTACGTGGATAGTACTTATCCGGTTACATACTTATTCAGGTATGTGAATGATGTGTAAGCCTCGGAGAAAAAGTCACCCTGGTTGAAAAGAGAGGATAAGAACTGCTGGTGAAGATTATATGGCTTGAAATGATGAACAAAAAATAGTTGGACGAGTGAGGATTTAATGGCCGTAATTAAGAACTGTACAATAGTAGAGTTCTATAAAAAGCTTACCTTAATATGGAAAAGGAGGGCTCGTACGTTGAAAGAAAAAGAAACAAAAGAAATAAGCACGAAGGAAAAGATAAGGGGAGGAGCCCCTCGCTAGAGATGTATCTTCAGGGACTCCCTGGCCTACTCACATAGCTTAAAGTGCCCCCAACATCATCTGACCATCATTATAGTCTATCGCCAAAGTTTGAAGCTATGAATCCCACCACCTAGTTGCAGAAACGAAGAAGAAATCTGAGGTCCTTGCCACCCCCTTGCTGCTGATTCATAGAGAAGACAGACCCCTCCCCATTGCCGTGACGGAGCCAAAGGAAAGTTCTGTTAGTCACCAAAGTCCACCCTTGCTATGCCGTCACAGAAGGTGCTTCGTCTCTTTTATTTTTGCAAGGCTTGGATGAAGCAGAGAAGAGAGGTTTGAGGGAGGAGAAGTTCACCAGAGACGCCGCTTGGACAAAGCCACCATCGTCCCGGATCAGACCAAGTCGACTCAGGCCATTCTAGACCGTCGTCAGCGTCGAGAACGTAGAGAAGAAGTGGACTTTGAAGCGACACAAATCAACAAAAGATGGAGATTGTGGAATATTTTCCGACTGACGCCGGCCGTCCAAGACCTATGCAAAGCCAAAGAAGCAATTTTCAGATCTGGGCAGAGTTTCGCCAGAGTTTGAAGTCGTATCGACGGAATCCTGCTAAGAAGCTGCTGATTCGGCAAGGGAAGCCAGAAGCAGAGCGGCAACAGTCAAATTTTGAGGCCATTTTCTGACCAGAACTGACCATTCCCACCACCTATGTGACGTGTAAAGTGAAGAAGGAGGAGTGGTATCGAAACACAAACTGAGCATCGTCGGCGTTCGCCATTGCAGTCGCCGAAAAAAAGACAGGAAAAAGCCTATCCGACCATGAGAAGAGGCGGAAAACAGAACAACGAAGAGCAGATTTCGCTATTTTTTCTAACCAGTGACGGTTGTTCCCAGCGCCTCCGTGAGGTGTAACGTGAATATGGAGGAGTGGTCTCGAAACCCAAAGTAGGCTTTGCCGGAGTACGCCATTGTAGTCCCTGAAGAAAAGTAAGTAAGAGAACCATCCGACCAGATCAAAAAGAAGAAAATAGTAGCAAAAGGAAAACTTTGTCGCCGTTTTCTGACGAACGACTGTCATTCCCGGACCTGAATTTCTATCAAAAGTAAATATAAAGAAGTGTTTTTTGGATATGGGTGGAGTTCCACCAGAGTTAGCAGTGGTGGTCGCCGGGAAAAATCCGGCAAGAGACCTATCAGATAAGGTGAAAACAGAACAGAGGAAACCAGTAGCGAAGGTGGACCTTCGCGGCCTTTTCTGACTAACGGCGGCCATTCCCGGCCCCGAAGAAGTGACAAATGTGAAGCTAGGAACGATATCTTTAAGTCTGAGTTGATTCCCATTGGAGTTAGTTGACTTTGTCGCTGGAAACAATTTGGAAAGTGACCCATCTAATAAGATTGAAAACATAGCAAGGGAAAGCAGCAATAAAGAATGGATCTTTGGGGAAGTTTTTCAGACCAGAGCTGGTCGTTCCCGGCCCTGAAGCAGTGACTAAAGTGAAGGAGAAGGAGTTTTATACAAACCCAAAGTAAGATTCACCGGATTCCGCATCTGAAGTTGCCGGAAAAGGTCCAAGAAGATGTCTGTCTGAGCAGAGAAAAAGAAACAGAACAGGAAGCCGCCGCGGAAAGACAGATATTGGCCGTTGTGTTCCGTCCAACGTAGGTCGTTCCGGCTCTAGTGTGGTACCGAAAGTGAAGATAGCAATGAGATATACGGGTCTGAGTTGAGTCCCATTGGATTTAATAGCCTCTATCACGGGAAACAATTCAAGAACTTACCCATCCGACAAAGAAAAAGGCAGAACAGAGTAAGGAAGAGCAATAAACAGTGGATTTGCGGCCGTTTTCCGAACAACTCTGATCGTTCCCAGCTTTGGTGTAGTATCCCAAGTGAATCTAGAGAGGAGATATACAAACCCAAGCCAGAGTCTCACGAGAGTTCGCCACTTTAGTAGTAGCCTTTGTCACCGGAAACAATTCAAGAAATTACCCATTCGACAAGGAAGAAGACAGAACAAAGTAAGGAAGAGCAGTAAACAGTGGATTTGTAGCCATTTACCGAACAACTCTGGTCGTTCCCAGCTCCGGTGTAGTATCCCAAGTGAATCCAGAGAGGAGATATACAAACCCAAGCCGAGTCTCACGAGAGTTCGCCGCTATAGTTGCCGGAGGAAATTCGGAAAATGACCCATCGGATAAGGGTGAAAACAGAACAAAGGAAACCAGCAGCGAAGGCGGACCTTTGCAGCCTTTTTCCTACTAACTCCAGTCGTTCTCGACCCTAAAGAAGTGACAGACGTGATTTTGGAACAGTTATTTACAAGTCAAAGTCGATTCCCACCGGACTCAATTACCGCCATTGCTGGAAAAGTCGATGCCGAAGTTTCTCGATTCACACCTAAGCAGGTTTGTCGTGCCCAATTATTTGACCAAGTCTGCTTGTCCGCCAGATCCGTGACCATATCCATCTGCTACTAATTGATCAGACCCGCGAACAGGCCCGGACCAAGACCGCATCCGAGACCCATCTGCTACCCGGATTGGAGTTGGTGCACCGTACACCACCTGTAGATAGGCACACACAGAGAGAAAAGGGAGCTTGCGCACACCACCCTGCCTGGTCCAGCATTTGTTTGGTTTGACCCAACCCGAAGCAGTCTGGTTTAGTCTATTAAGGATTCGAAAATAATTTAAAGGTCTTCTATACTTCGGATCGAGGCAAAATTTGCTACCCCACCATTTTTTGATGCTCCGGACACAGTGATATGGTTATTTTAAGGATTTAAAGAATAGAAATAGATAAACCATGACATTGGAGTCGAACATCTCAAAGGCAATTTTATTTTGAGGAAGTAAAAATTTATTGTTTTGTATGACTTGTAAAATCAAAGGAGAAATAGTGGATTGTGAATACTAATATTATCGTGGACTGATTTAGGGATTAAAGTTAACCCTAAGGAATCACGTAAAAAATTTCTTACGTGTCATTTTGGTGAACACATACTTCAATATTTAAGTGGAAATTTTTTATGTTTTTTAATATTATATATTTTCAATTTTATTTTTGAAAAAATTTATCATAACATGGTGAGCGGGGGTAAGCTAGTTTATA
>JAVDBV010003630.1:0-14861 GCA_032619315.1 Piper longum | reverse complement strand
TATATATATATATAAAATATCCAAATAGTCTTGTAACAATCCTAAAAACTTAGTCTCACTTAAGCCTGTATTTGGATCAGGTCGTTATAGTTTAGTATCAAAGGTAAATAGATGGTTCCACATTGAATGGTAATTGGGCTTGATGTGAGCTAGTCATTGGTCAGGGGCCAAAGCCTAAAACTTTTAAATCTGAAATTTTTTTAAGTGGGCTAATTGTGATAACTTCAACTTACTCTCGCATAAATATATACTTATTGGATAAGATCTAGTTTCCTAGTGGGGACAGTCTAAGCCTATATCCGATCTAAATTATTTTGAGTCGGTTATACACCAATTAGATGTTGATCGAATGACTTGGGATCAGGGTTGCATGAATCAGCCGATTCCGAGTAGAATCGGCCGATTTAAATCGGATCGGTTGCTTGCCGATCCGATTTCGGGGCTGAATCGGTTGGCCCCGAATCGGGTTGAAAGTTGGCCAATTCAACTCGATTCTGGCCAATTTAAATTGGAATCGGAATTGGGAGGAATCGGTTTTTTCTGTCTCGAAAATTACCAAAATACCCTTGTTATTATATTTATAAAATTATTTTGACAAGGGTAAAATAGTAATTTTGTTTTAAATGGCCAAAAATACCCTAGTTATGATATTTATTAAATTAATGTATTAATGGTAAAATTGTAATTTACGTTTTAAAACCTAAATCGGAATCGGGCGAAATCAATTTCGCCCAATTCCGCCGCCCGCCGCCGCGCTTCCGCCTCCGACCGGGCTTCCTCGACTCTTCTCTGTCCTTGCCTCCGACTGGTGGCCGGCCGACAGCCCCGCAGACAAGATATCGAATCCACCCGCCGCAACGATTTCACCCTATTCCGCCCGCCGCCGCGATTCCGCCGCCTGCCGCCGCGTTTCCGCCTCCGACCATGCTTCGTCGACTCGTCTCCGACCTCGCCTCCGACTGGTGGCCGGCCAGCAGACTCGAATCTCGCCGTCGTCGACGGTTTGCACCAAGTTTGTAAATTGGAATTTAAAGTTGGAATTTTTTTTTAATTGATGTGCAAATTGATATTTTTTGAGTTGATTAATGTATAATTGGATGCAAATTTTTTTTTCAGCCGTGCAATGTGCAAATTTTTTTTATTCCTGTTGTATGCTAATTGATGTTTAATTGGATGTTAAGTAATGCTTAATTAGATGCTAATTGTGTAGAAATTGATGTGTAAATTGTTAATTGTATGTAAATTGATGTGCAAATTTTTTTTTTTAGCCGTGCAAGGTGCAATTTTTTTTATTTCAGCTGATTAATGGTTAATTATATGCTAATTGATGTTTAATTGGATATTAAGTGATGTTTAATTAGATGCTAATTGTATGGAAATTGATATGCAAATTGCTAATTGTATGTTGCAATTTTTTTTCCCAGCCGTGCAAGGTGCAAAATATTTTGATTTCAGCTTATTAATGGTTAATTGTATGCTAATTGATGTTTAATTAGATATTTTTTTATATAACCGATTCGGACCGATTCCGATTACGATTACAATTCCGATTTAGACCGATTCCTAACCGATTCAAAAAAACCGATTCTTGGCCAATTTCGATTCTGATTCCAATTCCTTGAAAAATCGATTTTAATTCCAATTCCGATTCATGCAACCTGGGATACCCCAACCCATCCTTAGTCTCGCTATTTCCCGTACACTATTTTTTTTTTCTTTTCAAGTTGGCCGTTTCCACGAGTCTAGCTTCTACAAAACACTCGGCCAATGCATGGTTGCATGAGACATAATTTGTTACACTGACAAGCGATGACTAGTCCCACCAAATGGCCAAAGCTCTGGAGCCCCAACACTTGCTATTTTGTTCCCCGAGTAGGTCACAAGCTCTAATCAATCAACTGCCCTTCACTATTCACGTTGAATTGCACCCTACAACCTTTCTTTATAATAATCAAACTCTCAGCCTTCCAGCTCTCCAACTAATCTATTATTATCTTATTAAGACAAATATTTGTAAAAAAGAAATTGGTCCTTGTCACATATACATAAGATTGCTTCTACGAGCAATCTTTCTTCACAAAAAATATTATTTTCACTATCCATATTCATACAGCCAGCAGAGGTGTGGTGTTGGTTGTGGGTCTTAATCTGTGCCAATCTAATGACCATATATTATATATGATATAGCATGATAAGAAGTTAAATCTAACACTAGAGTATAAATTGGCTACAAGGTGACATGTTATGTTACAATTGTGGTTGACTTGGACGTCCGAATTCAATTTGCAAGACCTCTTTACCAACTTAAATTGAAGGCCTGTTTGGTCCAACATGTAATGCACATTGCCTGCTTGAGTAATTGTTACACCAGAAGGCCTGGTGTGCAGTACAAAAACTTGACACCAACTTGTACAAAAACAATAAACCTAATGTTTCTTTTTGAAACAAACATTTTATTTAACTAACAAGCCATCACAACACTTATATATATATATATATATATATAAATATATATATATATATATATATAGCAAAAGAACTATAATATTTAAAACAAAACCATAAAGGTGTAGCACAAAGAACCTTGTCAAAATCATATCACGTTCGACTTGCATAAAAATCTAGCAAAGTAGACAATTGCTCGTCATTTATGTGTAGTCATGATTGGAGTTAGAGGTTTACACCTAATATTTGTATATTTGTATCATATTAAAGTTCAAAGTATTTGTGATAACATGAAATTATTTATTTAGTTCTTAAAAAAGAGGCATAATCTTGTTGAGGGAGAAAAAAAACACAATTTATTTAGTAAAATCTTGTTATGCTTATCCTAATTTCCTATATTGCCCATGTTTGATATATATAATCAAAGTTTGTTTGGAATTTTGGAATTCACTAAAGAAGTCACAATCACAAACAAGATATCTTCAAGTATATGTTCAATAAATTAATGTCAATATTTTTTTCAAATGCAGCTCATATTAAAAGCATCACCCCAACAAACAACAACATGTTTTATAGCCATAAATCATATGAAATAGTGATAAACATTTTTTTAGGATTGAAATTTACCATTTGTATAGTCAAATATTGTTTGTAGCAAAGCCAACTTTTTTGTGGTTAAATAAATTGCATGATTTTGTTAATGTTATAAGAGACAAAAAAATTTCACATCCCCCATATATAATCAAGGAAATTATAGTCAGATAGAGTATTTATACACATTTAATTGGGAATCGGACATATTGCAAACCCTAACCATAAATATTTTTCGAACCACCGGTCTTTTATAAATATTTCAAACCCTAACCATGAATGCTCTGGATGTGAATGTTGCGAGGCATGTGTTGTTGAGCATATACCACATCAGCACTAAGTAAATAGACAGAATGTTTATCGGATGATAATCTAAATAACGGCCTACACAAGCATAAAAGAACACGATAAAAATAATTAATTATTCACATTCTCTTTATAAAATGATTCATGATTAAAAAGAACATGATATATTAAATAAAATAATTATTTATTATAACAATAAAAAAAATTAGGATGGCCGCGAAAAAATTTATATAGACTTGTGGTTGGAAGGTAGGAACTTCGCACTCGTCGCCACGCAGTGACATGCATAGGTTGAGCTTGGTTAAAAAGACAAAAAAAAAATTTAACCACATCTTTCACAATAGCGTGGTGACCATATTATAATGGGCATTGTAGATGAAGGTAAAGAGAATATAAATAAAGAAATTTTTATCAGATGGCGGACTGTGGAGATGATGTTTTTTTTTTTTTTTATATATATATACGTATATAACTACAGCTGTTTGCTGGCTAATACTTGGATTCTCTTTTGCCACCCGCTGCTCTTCTCTCCCCTGGAGCCTTCACGGCCCCCTTGTTTTCCTCTCCCAATTCCCTCCCTCGTTTCGCCGGCTTCCACTTCTCTGATCCCCTACCTGCCATTGAGCTCCAGGTTGGTCGACCATGAGCCATCTTCGTCTGTTTCCAACATTTTCTTTGCTGTGTTTTCTTTCCGGTAACAGTAGGGGAGCTTGTAATTTGTTCAGGTTTGCATTTTACAGAGCTTTTCTATGATGTCTGCGGCATGCTTTTTTTTGTGGGTAATTATAGTATGCACTCAGATGGGGTGGGACTTGGTGATCCTGATGAATAGCTTCGTGCTGTTTCCTGTGGCAGGGGAGTTATAATTTGATTGAATTTACATTTTCGTGGGGCTTTATATACTTTCCGCGGCATGTTGTTTTGTGGGCAGTAATAATACACTCAGAGGGGGTGGGACTTTGTGATTTTGATGGATAGCTTTCTGTTGTTTTCCTACCGTAGAGGAGTTTTTTATTTGTTCAGCAAAAATTGCATGTTACAGAGCTAAACCATGCTGTGTGTGCCGTGCTGTTTTGTGGGTAATAATAATATACTGAGATTGGGTTGGACTTGGTGATCTTGATGATTAGGTTTGTGCTGTTTTCCCGTAGCAGAGGAGTTTTTGATTTGTTCAAATTTGCATTTACCGTGCTTTCTTGGGGTAATAGCATATTTAGAGTGGGTGGGACTTTGTGTTCTTGGTAAAATAGCTTTGTGTTGTTTTCTTATAGCTGGGGAGTTGTAACTTGCTTAAATTCATAATTCTACTGAGCTTTCTATGATGTGGATGACATGTTCTTTTGTGGATAATGATAGTTAGATGAGGTGGGACTTTGTGATCTTGATGAATAGCTTTGCGTTGTTGATGAATCCCAGACGTCAAAGTTTGTTTTTGCTGCTTGCTTCACTGAATGGAACCTCCTGTATTTCAAGTCAACGTTTAGTTGTTCTCTGACTGGATATATCAGGGATTTTGTTGTGCATGCTAGTAGCAACTAGTCTAAACAGCAAGTATGTTACATCCTGTCCTGTAATGGGAAGATTTGGTGAAGTTATGATGTGTATAAAGAGATGAGAATGGGTTGGAGTGTGGGTCATGGTTGAGAATGGAGAGAAAGGAAGAGTGTGAGAACTGAGAAGTCTAGAGAATCAGAATGTAGGAGAGCTGGTAGAAGATTGGAGAAGGTGGAAGAAGAATCGAGGAGATCCACGGAGGATTTGAGAAGAACCGCAAGATTGGGGCATGGGGAAGGAACTGAAGGAAGAAAGAAACCACACAAACTAGTGACAAGATTGGGAAGAAGGATTTCATTCAATCAACAACTTACTTCCAATCATACTATTCATTCCTTTTTTATACAATCATCATCTTCCCCGTTTTCTCTTTTTCTAAATTTTTCCCCTCCACAATTCCAAGCCATACCATTCTAATTTGCTAGGCTTGCAAGCAAATATATACACCATACGTATCAGAATACTGGGTTGGTCATTGCTTGCTTGATTGAAGTTTGGTTTTTTTCAAAATCCAACTCATAGCTAGGGAAGGCTCTTTGGCCTAGTTGGTCTGCAGATGGAATCAAATCAGATTCACTGCTTTGAGGATGTTTCTTGAGCTGTTTACTTTGATAAACCAGTGTTTTTCAGCCTAGGATATTATGTTTTAGTTTTGGATGCACTCTTAGGTGTAAGTAAATGCCTTAAATATAGTAGATACGGATGCGGTTTTCGAACAAAGTTTGCTCAGATTGTTGCCATAGTGTGTGGAGTCCTTCTACTTGTAGCTTTGTAAATTCTACTTTCTCGTAGGCAGTTTAACATTGGTGTGCTAAACTTCTTTCTTGTGCTTTTAGTTATATCTACAATTATGTAAATTACTTATAGAGGCTTCATTTTTAATATTGTGATGTATCTGATGTCAACAACTCAATATTTTCCAGATTCATAGTCTTAGTTTTGAACCTAGAGATAATTGTTGTTAGAAAGGAAAAGTTCTGTTACTATTGCTGATTTAGATACAAATACGGAGGAGTGCTGGGTTGAGCATGAATGTTTGGTGTCACGTCTTCTCCTCGTTTGATCTAAATTCGTTCAGATTAAGCATTTGCTTGTAATTTTGGAATAAGTATATGTTGCCTCTCGAAGTCTTGAGTCAATGCCTGCACAAGATTATTTCGTTTGAATAAGGGCCAATGTACCATATATGTTTCAATCATTTTCCTTCCTTGATAGGTTGTTAAGAATGTATTCATTAGCATATTGACGAAGGGATTAAAGTTTTTAATTTTGAGGCTAAATTGTATGGGTGGTTGACATTGATTGCATTTCTGACAGTTGTGTGTGGTTGTCCCTCCTTTTTTTAATTTAGATTTTTTTTATTATTATCATGCTTTTATCTTTTGAAATATTTACCCAAGTTTATTAGGTTTGTAGGATGATCTCTTCCCTGAATTGGCTACATGAGTAACAAGCATGGCATCATTATGCAGCGACCTTTTCTATGATATTTTAAAGCGTGTTGATGGTCCTACCCTAGCACGTGCAGGATGTGCTTGCGCCATTTTCAACTCCATCACCCGCGAAGAGAAGATCTGGGAAAATGTGTGTCAATCCCTATGGCCTTCAACAAGAAGAGAAGATGTTAGAAATTTGATAAACTCTATAGGTGGCTTTCGCAAGTTTTATGCGGATTGCTATCCATTGATTGTGAATAAGGATGTTCCCTTGGTTTATTGTGACCCTGATCCTGAGTTTGTAGATGAATGGTCCGAGGCAGAATACTACGGTGACACCAACGAGTTAGAGAGCATTTCCCCTGGGGATTTTGTATCAATCGTGGATGTTAGTTACAACAAGAAGGCCATCTATTCGAAGGTTGTGTGGGGAATTCCAGGTTCAGATGGCTTTCATGGTTGGTTCTACAACTGCCCTTTCAGAATTGACTTGTTTAGCTACTCAGAAGCAGATGATGGTCATGAACCAGCAGTTACATTATCGGTTGCGGATGGGCTCCCACCTGTTCTATCCATCGAAAGAGAAAGGAAGGATGGAAAGCTGTGGAGGGATCTTTGGGAGGGAATTAGACTCAGTTGGATTGTTGTAAATCCAAAAATGAAGCAAGCAGTTAACCTTGCTAGCTGGAAACCGCTCATGGGACGAAGACACTGGCCTACGGACGAGGAATTTCTAGTGAGATTTGGATCTGTTCTTCCTGCCAATGACATTCTCCCTTGTCAAGTGGTGGAATGTATCATTGCCATGAAGTTCAGACTTCTTAATGATGTTGGTGGAGCAGGGAATAGCATGACAAATCTCAAGCTAACCGAACTAAACATGCAGTTAGAGGACATGGCTGGCGCCCATGTAAACGGCCGAAACAGCCTGCTGATACTCAAGGAGGCTTTGAGCTCCCGAAGAAGTAAGAATTACAGCGAGGTTCTCGAGTCCTGTCAACTGTACTCCAAAGCACAGAATGAGTTGCGTGAAGAGAAGCTAAGGTACGAAACACGACTGGATATATTGTGTGTATTGAGTGGTATAGCAGTGCTTGCCTCCTCCCTCTGTTATTGTATGATGTAAGAACAGATTCTCAACCAGTCTTGTTATCAATTAGTTTTGTGGAAGCTCTACTATATTTGTTGATGCCTTGCTGCTATATATATTACTCCGCTGAGATGATTGTAACTTGATGAATATTTGGTAAGCCGCAGTTCAATCCCAAAGTGTTTCCAAGTCAGTTCTTCACTTCTATGAAATTAAATATTATGTTCCACATATAGTGCAGCTTACCTAAATTGCTTAAAAATTACATTTGGCTGTATTCTTACCGCAGGAAAGTAAAACAATTTTAGTGTACTTGTTATGCGTCGGCATCTTCCTTTCTTCACTCTCAAAGCTCGACTAACAAGAACAATGCTAGCCCTACACGCTGGCTGTTCGCTTGCAACCTGCAGGCTGGGTTCTCCTGTAAAACTCTCTAAACCCCCTTCACCCCTTGCAAGTGAGCAGCCTGTGTGCAGGGCTAGCGTTCCCCGACTAATAGAGCTGGATATCATTGGTATATCAAGGCAACCTTCATTAGAACCTAGAAAATTGAAAATCCTTATGCTTCCTGCTTGCATCTACTAAACTCAATCCCAGCACATTGGAAAGAGATAAATATGGAGTTCAGCAAATATGAAATAATAATAATAATAATAATAACCTTGCACTGTGGGGATCCCTTAATACAAGTTTAATTACATAGTACGAGGTTGAGAGAGTTTAGGTTCTCTCATATGGTGTTTTATGATGGAAGCTTCGGGGTATTTAGGCTGTGAAAATCTAATGTCTTTCCCAGTGATTAAAATCGAATAACCTGGGAAGTAACATTCAGTAACTATAATCTTATTCTGTTGCAGAGGTAAGTATACCTACATCATATTCTGTTTTCAGTTTCGTAAGATTATACCTTTTATCTTGTTTTGTTGCAGCCAGTTGTGTGATTGGGGATGTAGGCAAAAGAACGGCACAAAATTTGTATTTTGATGGTGCCAATATATATACAATACGGCCATATTTGCTATAATTATTTCTTGCTAAATACTTTCAATTATAACAGTTGGCAATGGAATGTTCAATTTTCACATATAAACATGCTGTTTCGGTTGCCATCTACTCACTTATTATATAACAAATCAAATGTATACCAATTAATCTAATAGAGTGAATCGTTAGATTAATCATTATTCACACCGGTTTTGGGGAGTATAATGATTTGTATATAGATTTTGGGCAAGCCCGAACTAGTTTTTAGAGTAATAAAGACTTATTATAATGGCTTATTAGAAACAAATTAGCCAGTAACAAATCGTATTAGAGCCCGGTAACTCGGGTAGCCCAAATTGAAGTTTCTGAAACAAACATGTCACCTACGTAGGGTAGCAACATGTCGAGAGAGATAAGAGGGAGAAACTATTTGAGTGGTCTTAGTGTAAAATAAAAAATGTTAATAAATATTTTGGTTTGCCATTTAATTTTGTTCTAGATTTTTATGTTATTATGACAATGGAACTCAAAACTACCATCGATTTTGTTCAAGGGAAGTACACACAACACGCCATAACTGCACAGACATACAAGATGTATACAAGCTGGTTCTTATTCAAGGAGAAGATCTCAAATTTTGTACATGGAGCAGGTCTTGGTCTTGGGCTATTTTCACAACCACAATTTCTTTCTCTAATGCATAGCTGCAAAAACTGGTGCTCCTTCCACCTGAAATTAACGTTTGTTGAGCAATTAGCATGATTCAACAAACAACTCTGCATAAAATTGTTGTTTCAGTGATATATCATGCAATGGAATACCATGAATGTGGCACCACATATCTCTTCCTCTTTTGCATAAACTGCAGTCACCTTGTTCTTGGGGTTCTCGTAGCTCATCAACCGACCCAGAGCAGTGGAGAAGAAACAGCCTGCATCCATATCAATATATGATCAATTCGTTTATAAATCGATATAACCAATTATAATTCCTGATCTCTGTTTGTCGATAAACAAAAGCCACTTGATTCTTAATGCCCAGAAAAATATTCAACGATTCTAACAACTTAAGCTTTTACGACAAATACTAATTCAATATAACAAAATATAAAGAAGACCTTGTGGAAAAGGAGCAAGCGATTTTCCACAAGAGCGCCGGAGCAGCTCTGCATCGTCGGCGAAGGCAACATAGCCGTCGGCAGTGATCCCCCAGTAGAAGGGAACTTTCCCATGTTGATCCTATTACACAAGCCCAAAAATTAGCTCACTCGTCCCGATTAAGTCTTTTTTTAATTTAATTTATAACATTGTAAAAGCAATCAATTGATAATATAAAAATTATATATATGTTTATAGGTGTATAAATATGAGTGAAAGATTTACAGAAGCGACAAAGAGGGTGGAGGTGGACTTGTCGAAGACGACGAAGGCGAAGCAGCCGGAGAGGTGGCCGACGACATGAGAGACCGGGTAAGGTGCCCTATCCCGGAGAGCCTTGTAGGCCTCGATCACCAGCACCGCCTCGTTGGCCGCCTTGGACAGGCCATACTGCTGGTTCAAGCTGCCGAGGTTGTCCAGTCTTCCTTCAAACATGCAGAATATGTCATCCTTTGCACCGAACACCCTGCAAATTACCCCACTATTGATGCACCATTTTTGAGATAACAAGGAAGGATCTAAAGAAAGTTGATAGGTGTTCTTTCGTTTTTAACCTTGGTTGGAGTAGGGACTCGTTCTTGTGGGTGTAAGCGAAGTGAGCCGTGTCACCAATTTGGATAGACACGGCGCCGGAGTTGCACCGGAGGAATTGGCCGACCAAGTTCGCAGCATTCGTCTTCGGCGACGGTGTCCGGCTGCCGGCGGTGACCAGCTCGTCCGGCGGTGTCACAACGGCACTGCTGAACACTCCCAGCATCCTTCCTCCAGTACCAGCCTCTCCCTCTAAAGTTCTTACCCCTCCAGACTAAGAGAAAAGCTCAACACATGATACAACATAGAACGCAAATGGGAGAGATATCGGTTCAGCTACATATAGGCAGCAAAACTTAGAATCATTGGAGGGCATTTATGGATTTTTACGATGTTTCAAGAAGAGTTTGGAATATGTCAACATACTTCAGCTATAAAATTTGTTTAAGTACGCCACCTTAGCTCTTTTTTTTGTGAACAATTTTTTTTTCCAATCTAAAAAATTGCAAACATTCAAAATTAAAATTCGCCATACTCATCGGGTTATTAATTGAGCAAACTTGAATCCAATTTTGTCTTGTTAAATTAAACTTAATTCTTATCTGAGCCCGTTTGAAGTTATATTTTTTTTATTATAACTTAAATTTATATTTTACTAGCCCTAATTAGAAGCTTTTAGAATTAACCTTACTTATATATGTATAGGTCACATGGTTTTAAGATTATAGACTGAATTTTTGTTGTTTTGGTCATGTATACCAATTAAACCCATCCCTAATTGAAGAAAATTATAAATAACACTCTTTTTAATTTTTAAACATTTAGAAAAATATATTACCGACAAAAAGTTTAGGTCTTACTTGGTCATTAATTTTAGTATATATTGATATAAAATGATCTTCTTTCACAATATTTAAATAAAAATAATTTTTTAAAAAACCATACAATCTTATGCTTCACATGAGTTACCTACACCACCTCCTTCACAGCGAATATTAATTACGCTAAATTATACATTTTTTTAGCGCAAGCATGCTAAACCATACATAATGTCAGCACATAAAATATGGCATACCTAAATAGTTTTCCAGCAAGTAGACAATTGCTGATATAAACAAATCTATTGGAGGGTATTGGTAAAATATTGGATTTCGACATCAAATTTGTCTATATCATTACGACACTGAGAACTATTAGAATGAAAATACGAGAACTATTAGAATGAAAATAAGAAATATTAATCCGACAGAGGTTTATGAAAAGAAAAAGGTGGTTTTGGAAAAAAAAAATGAAGATTTAACGGCCTATGATGTTGATTTACACGGTCTAGACTTCCATTACAATCTCATCAGTGACATTGTCTAGCTTGAAAATTCAAGAACGCAACTAGGTTTCCTCGACAGTAACTTGTCACCATCTCCCACCAAAAAAAAAGAACTTGTCTTCTTATCAGCATTATGGATGTAAGCAATGTCTGTTTGAAGCGAGTTGCACTAAACTAAACAATGCAGATGAGTGTTTTCTAGTGGTGAGAGAAATGCATATTAAACGAGGAAGGTTGATGGGTATACTTTTACGTAATATATATGTGAATCATTTTCAGAGATGACCCACTTCTTCTGTAGCTGGGATGGATAGATCCATATTATATATAACAGTTTGGTGAAAGAGAGGAGGTGGTTGAGGGTGCGTTGCTTTCTGTAGTTAACAAGCCGGCCTTCTTGTCTTCGTGGAATCGCCCCAAAAACCTGTGTGCCGCACAGTGTATTCTACACCACAAATGGATTCCTGGATTGGCTGCCACACATTTCTTTTTTCCAACCATGAAATGAAATTAAATGAAAGCTTTGACGGGTCCAGATTTTTGCTTACGAGTGATGCATTTGAACCAGTACTGTTCATGATGTGGTCAGGAATACAACACAGAATTTAAATTTTATCCCTAAATAACAAATTTAAAAATTGTTATAAAATAGTGAAAAAGCAGTAAAAAGTGTAGCGGCAAAGAGTTTCTCTGCAATTTTAAGTACGGAAAAAAATAAAATTAATACGTATATAGATATAACATTAGATTTTTTTCTCCATAATTTTAAGTGAAACTTTTGTCATCATTTTTTATTTTTGAAGGGGTAAAAAATAAAAAATTAGTGCAAGGTGTTTTGATATAAATGGTTTTTGGTATAATATGACTACCATCACCACATTTCTCCGTCTTTGATTTGATATGCAGTTCCAAATATCAATGTTATTTTTTTATTTTCGAAGATATACTGCAATATATAGATCATTTAAGTTATAATTAAAAAGAACTATGATTTGATTCCTGGGTTTTCTATTGTGGCCTAGTTAAGAGATCAGCACTTGGGAATTATAAGGCAATTTTGTAATTGAAAAAAAAAATTTGTCAAAAAGGGGATGCTTTTTTTGTTTTTATTTTGTGGTCAGAGAATTGGGTATAATTAACAAGGGGAAAATAAATTGTCTAAAATATTCTCATTTCAAAAAATATAATAAATAAATTAAAATATTTTAAAAAATAAAAGGCTTGCGAATAGATCTTTGGAGGCGGCCAATAGCAAGGTGGCAGCCGGCAACTTCTATGTAAAAAAAAATAAAAAAAATGAGCCGCAAAAAATAAAAAGGAGAAATATGATCATTATCAAAATATTTTTATAGTTATGCTTAATTCTCATATATTTCCCTTTATTAATAAGAAGCTCTTAAAGAATATCTAAAATCGTTTTGTGCATTAAGTAATTGTACAAGTGGAGTTTATAACACAAGATTCCTAACAAAGCATCTTGTCAAAATCATCGAAATGGGACGCGTTTTTCGCTGTGCACTTGGTAGTGGGAAACGGTCCATAACGCATGATTTTTAGTTACAATCGTTGCCTATGCTTTTTAATCAAGACACACTAAATAAAATGTGCCATGTAGAAAACTTGTCCTAACATACTTGAGAAAAAAATAAACTCGGCATATAGGGATGGTTTCAATTGTAATAATAAGATTGAGTATGATATATATATATATATATATATATATATATATATATATGTTAAGTTTATCACTATTGATTTATATATAGGCTAATAAGAAAATTTAATCGTTCGAGCTAGTTTTTAGATAAGAATAGACATGTGGTACTTATTTTGAGTTTCTTTTTATTGTTTTAAATCTCATTTAACCTAATAATGGTGTCAGAGTCGAGTGGCCTTTGGTATTTGCTTATCAAATTGTAGAAGTATTCTTTGTGAAATTTACTTAATGACTTGAGAAGAGTTTTCTACGTGATGATATGAATTATTCTTCATAAATTTTGCCTAATAATTTAAGAGGAATTTATTATTTAATAATCCATGAATTTTGTTCGATGAAAAAAAGATTGGTAAAAAATATTTTTAGGGTCACCCGATATATGAAGAGGAAATTATTATATTTATCTTGGTCATAAATAATATTGGTAACTTTTATATAAGTTAATGAAAAAATTTATTTTTTGAGTTAATTTTTGAATAAAAAAAAATTATAATACTTATTACAAATTTTCTTTGACGGCTTCAAATCCCTTTTTGAGGTCCAAAATGACCCAACAACGTATATGCAATTATGCATACGGGGATGGCTAAAATATTTATAAGTTGTTAATTGTTATGGGAGTGTGGTTAAAGAACGCAAAGTGGTTGCTAGAGATATTAATCCATGGGAAGGTCATCCTTTTTCAAGGCGCCCACGGGATTAGAAAACAGCCCACAGATTGCGATTGGAAGCTGCCCACAAAATCTGTGGGCTATTTTCTCTATTTTCCTTAAAATATAACTATTTTTGTTATACCACATGATCTTTGTCATGCAGCAAACATCTGGGTTGGAAAAAATAAAACAACACGAGGGTTTTTAAAAAAAAAAAGAAGAAAAAAAAACAACATTACAAGTTGGCAACCCATAGCGGATTTTGGAGGTTTTTTTACTTGGAAAATATATAGACGATGCCTTGTGGGTTAGGGCAAGTAAGGGTGCTCATTGGAGAAGTTGAGTTGGGTTTACTCGGCTCAAATTCAGTAGCTCATTTAATTTTAATTTTGAGTCGAACTAATAAGTGCTTTAGTCGATTAAAATTTGACCTATTTTAATTCATATTTACTAATACCATTTAATTAAAATGTTTTAATTTTGATATAATTATATATAAAAGATAATTTAATCATACATATATTTATTTAAAATTATTATCTGATAATGAGATTTTTATAATTTAATTAAATTTATATTAAAAAATTAAAATAAATTGGGTAAAAAATTTTATTTTTATGTAAAATATCAAGTTTTAAATTAAGCCGAATTGATTAAGTATAAGGCTAGCCCGACTCATTTAATATTAAGTTAAATTTTGAATAATTTTTTTTAAAGTCAAGTATGGAGCCAAATCAAATTTAGTCAAACTTTAAACAATCTTAAAAGCAGGCAATGAAACTAGTTATAGCTCGTACTAAGGCTCGACTTGAGCTAATGGCCTTGAGCAAGGGTTAGACGCTTCTGAATTTTTTTTTTCGTTCACAAACCAAGCTTAGTCCAAAGAGCCTTAAAAGTCTTAGAGCTGAATTGAGCTTGAACTTGAATATCTTTGGTTCGACTTGCCTAAAAAATTGGTGAATTGAGCTCAAGCCAGCTAAAAGCTCAGCTCAGTACTCATTCCCACCTACGACGGTTTTGTTTATTTTAAAATATTATATATATATATATATATATATATATATATATATATA
>JAVDBV010003629.1:0-13063 GCA_032619315.1 Piper longum | reverse complement strand
CTTCTTCTTTGGCGCCGGCGACAACATTAGCTGCCCCATCTCCGCCCATCGTTTTCTTCAGCAACGACCCTACTCGCGCTCGCTCATCCAGTGCAGGTGCTCGTCTTCTCCCCCTCTCCACAACTGCTGCCTCCTTCTACTCTTCCTCATCTCCGCTTTTAACTGTGGAGATGAGGAAGAGTAGAAGTGGCAGCAATAGTTTGTTCCAAGAATAAGATGTTTCTCCTTACCTGGAAATAAAATTTAGGTCTCTTTGCATGTGTGAAGTGAAATCTAAATTTATTGCAGGAAGCCTTTTTCCCACTGTTGTAGATCACCTCATCAAGAGACCAGACAATAAGAAACGAAAAGATGAAATTTGCTAAATCCCATTGCCTCCCAACACTTGAATCAGTTGAATTAAATTGCATTATGACGAAGAATTTGTGTCTAACTAATACTATAAACCACCCACGTATTATACATATGTGGCGGAGGTTATACTAACTCTCATGCCATTGGAGCGCAGAAGAAAACTTGAATAAAAAAAAATAGGACTTCACTCGAATTGAACGCATACACGAACAGATCTAACTTACAAATCTAGTTCTAATAAGAAATAATAACGCGCAAATCTACAAGTTTGATGTCTTTGGAGTTGTAAGCTAGACCTAGGAGTTGACTAGTTGTTGGGGTATGAACTGAACCCTTTTCATTTTAGGGTGCAATGAAGGGAAAGGAAGTGGCAATTGCCGCCGCCGCAGGCGACTCTGAACGCAACTCTGACTCCTCCGCCAGATTTGCCACCCGCAATGCTTCCTCCAAGTACGATTTCGTCAAGGTATAGACAACCTTTTTTCTATTACCCTCCTCTTCTACATCCTCATCCACATCCACATTTGTATTCTCATTATCATCATCTTATTTTGGCTTTCCAGGTGAAGGTTTGGCTGGGTGACAATGCAGACCATTACTATGTTTTGTCCCGTTTCCTCCTCAGTCGGATGTTAACCGTCACCAAAGTAACTTTTTTTAAGGGTTTAAACCAGATATTTTTTTTATGAAATGTTCTCTTGGTACTATTTGATTGAACTGTCTTGTTTGTAAAATTAACATAAAATTCCAGTTGTGATTTCTCTGTGTTATTCGATGAACGTTTGAAGAATAAGAAAATGATGCTATGACAACCAGTTCTGACCATAGTTATATTCTCGTTTTCTTTTTCCCAGATTCCTAATCAAGTAGCTATCAAGATTGCTCTTGAACTCAAGAAGCTGCTTATAGACAACAGCCTTTTAGACGTGTATGCAATTTTCTACTATATTTCTTTTAGTTGCATTCTTTCCCATGTATGAATAATACATGGGTTTATAGTATTAATTACACTTAAATTCTTAGTCATAATGCAATTTAATTCAACTTGAGTCAAGAGTTGGGCGGCAATGGGATTTAGCAAATTTCATCTTTTCCTTCTTATTGTCAACTTGTCCTTCTTGATGAGGTGATTTACAGCAGTGGTTAAAAGGTTAATGAAAAACATTTTAATAATACATTGTTTAATTGCATCTTTGAAATTGTTGTGATTAGATGACTATGGTAAGCCTAAGCCTCAAAATGCACAAGACATAAGATATGAAAAAAATATATCGAGAAGTCAGCAACAAATGTATAGTGATCTAGAAAGTTTTGCTTGTACTTGAGGACAGTAATCATTGCAGAAGCTAGTTGAACATGGGAAATAATAGTTGAAGAGTCTCGTCTCGGCTACATAAGCATGGAAAGTTTCTCTTGTTTTGCTGATCCGTATAGAAGCAAATTACATTAGCAGAGGCTTGATAAAATTATGAAAATAAACATTTTGTGGAGAAATTGAGTAGTCAATCAATTTCCTTATTGAAATAGAGGATCCAATCATGAATATGACATTTGTGGAGGATTCATCTCTATATTTGAAAACTACAAAAATACTTTAAAAAGAGATGGTCACAATAATTGCTAAACCTTTGCAGAGAGATCATTTGTCAGCGAGATGAATGTCTCTCTTTTGCTACATAACCAATTTCAAAATCCCATTAGTTTTACGGGCCATGCAATGAAAGCATGCTCATGAGATCTATGCCAAGAGAATGCCAATTGATGCAATGACTTGGAGCCCACATAAAATTTCAACTACTCTTTAGGGAGAATTGACTCAATGGGGATAGCCAGCCAATCCAGTCGTAGGAGCGGGAGAAGGTTGAGATTTTTTGGTTTTGAAAATTCAAGGCCTCTTAAGTAGACAAAATATTTGCTGAAATAGCTCTAAATCCCTGAATAATTGAATCCAAGGGGTGTGATTAAGAACTTCTTTGAGCTTTGTGCTTGTTCTCTTAACGACTTAGGATAAGAGGGATGATTGATCTATGAGGATCAAATCATGCACAGATAATATTACAATCACCTATGAACAGCTTGAAAAGAACCTGATCCTCATGGAGAGAATGTTATTCCAAGTATGGAAAGAAGAGTGTGGTTCAGCAGACCATAGAAGGGAACAATGCTAGGTTTGTTGTGCAATTGGGAAAGAAGCTTCCCATTTGAAGATACAATGTTAGAAATGGAAAGATCTATAGAAGGTACTTTTGACTTTACGGAGAGTACATTAGGTAACACCCCAAAACACTTTTATGTCATTTGACATTCTGGTAGGATCAAAACAACATTATACATGCTCGTTATTTGTAAGCTATGACAGCCAAGGTGTGTGCTGTCAATAAGTGAAAATTGCATATATTATTGGATAAATATGTAACAAGTTGGGAACTAAACATCAGTATTTTGAAAGAATTAAAACTTTTAAGATGAAAATGCCAGATCTCTTCAATGAACTACTGATGTGATCATGTCAGTTGTATGTATGAGGCCTTATCTGATTGATAACGATAAGCGTTGAGTGTTTGGTAAATTTCAGTAATATTGTCATTATTTCGTTTGGTGTGCCAATTAAGACTTGTTCTTGTAGAGTATGAACTATTTGTTTTTTTCCATAAGGAAGCATGTGGTGCACTATTCCCTCTTTAATCGTGGCTTGTACTTCATTTTTTTTTTCTTGCAGTTCCCAATCAGACTTGGAAGCCAATTTATTTAAGGTATTTGAGTTTATCACCCCTTTGCTAAAAAAATTTTTTTAGTCGCGTAAAACAAGTTGGTAATGATTTTTTCACGTTATTCATAGAATCCTTTTTTGGAGTGAGATTTTTCACCATTAAGTTCAAGTGGTTAATGATACAGTTAATGGAGCGGCGAGGCTTTGGTGAAGAGTACATAAATCGCTACAAGATGATGACAAGGTCATGCTAGCTTGCTGCGTCTGTTTGGGAATTAGTCATCAATTAACCACTTTCTGTAACTTCACATAAAGTTTGTTTCACTTTGCTTTTGTTTATTTCTTGTTTTTATTCACTTGCTTTTTCCTGATCTGGTTTTTTTCTTAATATTTTAGATTTCATCATCAACGGGTACCGTTAGTCATATTGGTTTGTGGAACTGCATGTTCTGGGAAATCAACCATTGCTACGCAACTTGCTCAGCGGCTTAACTTGCCTAATGTTTTACAGGTGTCACTTCTTTCGGATGTCTAGTTTTATCAAGCAACGAGATTTCTGCCATTTGTATATTAAATTATCTGTTTTCTTATTAGTTCTATATTTCTTACAATGTGCATTCATTTGCTACGATAATGCAGACAGATATGGTTTACGAGTTGCTACGAACATCAACAGAGTATGTGCTCCTATTTAACATAGGACTTCCTCATTAAGTACAAACAAAATAATAACCTATTGCATCCAGATTTATAGTGTGCCTGACGCCAGAATCTAAGTCTATTTTCTTATGTAGTGCACCACTGGCATCTACTCCAGTGTGGGCCCGGGACTTTTCCTCTCCAGAGGAATTTATAACAGAGTTTTGCCGGGAATGCAGAATTGTTAGAAAAGGTATTTTCTTAATTGAACTAGCTCTATATGAGTTATGGCCTTATTGGTGGTCAAACTTGTACCACGTACAGGGCATGCGTGGATTAAATATTGTTGGGCTTTCTAGAGGAGACTGTGCTTGGTTTATTGCCTCTTGTTTAGAATAGAAGGCTCACGGGCCTATTTATTATTGATCAGCCATTACCTTTCTACATTCATAATTAAAGTCATCTGCAAAAGAACAGAAATGCTCTTTTTTGAACCTAATACTTTCATATGATATTCGACTTGCTAGGTTTGGCAGGTGATTTAAAGAAAGCGATGAAAGATGGAAAACCCATCATCATTGAGGTGTGCATGGGCAATTATATGTGATTTACTCCCTTGTTTGTTCTTTTGTTTAATTATTGTCGTGCAAGCTTTTTTTTGTTTCAATTGTCATGCTATTGAGGAAATCGGAACTAACGGTGTGAGTTATTTTATATTTGTCATTCTATTGATCTTAAGGGTAATTTAATTTTAGGGTAGTTAAACTATGTTAATTGATGTTGTTGTGTGTTGATTGTTTCTAGTTGTGTTCATTGAGAAGACATTATCAGCTTGTTATGAATTAATTAAGGGCATCAAATGATTTTTTTGCAAGGTTTATATACGTATTTTATTTAGAACATGTGTTTTCATGAAAAAAAACAAATTTTGACTAATATATTGATTGGCTGGCAGGGAATACATTTGGACCCCACTATATACATGATGGACGAAGAAAACAGCCTAACAAGCACACGCACAAAAAATGAGGAGCAAGCTTCTAAAACTGCAGAGACTGAGGGTAATTTTGTTTTACAAAGTGAACCACTTCCAGTGGAGGAGGAGGTTGATAGGAAATCGACCTCTGTTTCAAACTCTCTTGAGGCTATTGACGTGACTGAAAATGCTACTAAATCTTCAGGTGAATTGTCTTTGATGCGTTCGTGAATTTCTCTTCTGGTATGTCTTGACATGGCTGTTCTATGCTCTCATATATTTTGTACTTCAACAGATAGAATTTTGAAGACATCTGAGAAGAGAGAAAAATCAGGTTCTGAGCCAATAATTATTCCAATAGTTTTAAAGATGGCAGAATTTGACAACAAGGTCCAGAATCAGTAACACAACTTAATTCTAGTGTATGATTATCTTTACCATGCACTGTATGGGTTACTCTGGCAATTCTTTCTATTTTTATGTAGGCATTGTTAGAAGAGTGGGTTTCAACAAGGTCGTATGGAACAGTGCAGGTACTATGTCTGATTTCAGAGCATACTTTGTTTTTGAAACTGCAAAACTTGAAATGTATGCGCAGAGAAGCATTATTGATCCGTATGGGAATTACCTTGTGTATATTCTTGATCATCTAAATGCGTTAAAGATGAAAAGACAATTAGGCAGTTTTAATTGGTGCATCTCTCTATTGGAGAGTGTCCTTGGGCGTTGGAGACCATTTCTGGGTAACTCTTCTGGGTAATTATCAGTTAGGAGATCAAAAGCAAGAACAGACAAGATGAAAAGGACAGAGCTATCATGTAGTTAAATCTTTATTCACAATGATTGCGTGTACCTCATCTCCCCAATGCACAAAAAATATACCCAAGTTCATAACGAAATGTGTACAGCTCACATAGATGTCTAACAAATTTTAATATTTTTTTAGCCAAACCCATTACAAAGGTACTTATATTATCTAATGACCTGGAAACTTCTACTAACAATTTAACACTCAACCAAATTATACGAAAACAACTCATTAGCACTTAATGGCGTATTATGTCCACATACCTAATCTAGGATGGTGACAATTGTCAATTATTAATTTTGTACGGATTACTTTGCATCTTCTATCAACTGGTATTTTTTTCATCCTTGAATTATTTTAATGGAACTTAAAGTTTAGTTAGAAGTCTAGTAATTTCATACCTGATAGCATAGTTTGTGCAAATTTGAATTGTGATTTATACCTATATTTTCTAGTTTACTCTCTTTCTTATTGTTGCCTCATGAATACCCCTCTTTTGTCACTCCTTTTTCTTATTTTACGTCTTCTTTCCTAACCTTTTTCAAATGTCTACCCTTTCCATGTTCTTCTCTCACGCTTTTTCCTCTCCTTTCCTAAGTTCTCCATTTATAAATTGCAGGCTCATGTCTTAAGGTGTTTGATTTGCTTGTTAGTTATTGTGGTTCCTTTTTCCAGGATGAGGATAAAGTGATTGCAAACTTGAAAACCATTCAAAATTATCTCTGCTCATTTGAACCACAGGTCTGATTTCTATAATCATGTCAGTTGTCAGTTGTGGTTCGATTTGATGATGTTAAAGAAGTATTTAGGCCTATCATGAAACTCTTTATTTATTATTGGTAAAAATTGTTTTTGTTGAAACAGGGTCTTACTGTTGCTAACATCTCAGCAACAACATTTCCTCAGACATTGGATTGGTTGCACAGTTATCTACTTCAGGTTTGTGATATACTTCATTGAGAACTTGAATGTCTGCTTGAATGTGACTCTGCTAAGCTTTCTTGTGTGTGAAGACTGCTTTCTTAGACTTTAGTGTTCTAAACTTTGCATGATCAGTGTACATTGAAGTTGTGTTTACTTTTGGCTTGCTAATAAGATCATTTACAAGTATCTTTTGCTTTGGGTTTAGCTTTGCTTTGTTCACTCCCATAAGGCTTCCTTTGGCGTTTTAACTTTTATATTTTTCTAGCATGATTGCATGTTTTTATGTTGTACATCTAGACACAAAATTGGAGAGAATAGCATCAGAGCCAAGACAAGAGGCCAGGAACTAGCGATTCCTTAGGTATTGAACCTGAGAAGCAACGAAGAAGAGACAAGAATAGGTTTAACTATATGAAAGAAGACAGGGACCTTGGACATAAGGTTAAGAGAATCAATGATGGTGGGCATGGTAATCGTTAGTCATTCTAAAAATCTGTCCACATTGTGTCAATGTTTGTTCTGGACCAAAAATTATTGTGCATTATTTTCTTTTCTTTTGACAGAGACCTGGGTAGGCTATTACTCCCATTACAACCCCTGACGTTGAGATTTGGACTGATTGCCCTAGGTGTACTTGGATGGGCATAGACACATCTTAAATTAGTGATTATGGTAATGAACGCTTGGCTGTATCATAGCTGTTTGTTACTACCCTAGGATTTTAAGTTCTACCCATTGAAATGCCCATCTCATTTTACCTTTCTGTTGTGTTTCCGTGGATACCACACTAAAAAATATCATGCAGCTACGTACATCAGAGCAAACCTTTTCCTTAAATTTCCAACAGATGAAATTATTATGAAAGAATAGGGTGTTACTATACTAATGTTTGCTAGAAATGGCAATTTTTACCGATGAGGTTGTGGTTCAATCTCCAAGCACCTTTATGCATCTGCAGCGTTGATGTTCTTGCATTAACTGTTGGGTCAACAATGAGTTTTTCCTTATCCTGTGGGTGGCAATTTTTATGGATGAGGTTGAGGTTCGAACTCCAAGCAGCTGCTGTTACAGTGTCGCTTATGTGCTTGTATTAACTGTCTGGTCAACAATGAATTTTTCCTTACCTTGTAGGTAAGGCTAGTGTGGAATATGCTTGTCACCTCTGAATCCTTTTTTAATAAAGTACGCAGGGAATCTGGAGAGGGTGATCTTGAGCATATAACTGTCAACTGTGTCTACAAAGTCTGCTTCTACCAGATTATTATCTGGGTCATAATCAACATCATTTGACCCATAACTACATTCACTGCACGATCTCCAACTGCATCTATAAGTAACTAGAACGTCACATTAGGACTACTGGTTGCCCAGTACTTGAAGCAATCAAGACTCTATATAATGCCAAAGATGGGAAATTGGTTGACCATGGATCAATCAGTAGTAGTAGAGCCAGGCAAGGGACATCTGAGGCATGTCTGCCATTGTGCTTCTACTTCTCTAGCTTGGTGGTAAAATGGCCCAAAAGCTTAATACTGAAGACCCTGAAAATACTGAGGAGAATCCCATCAAAGATCGTTCGAAAGGTCTTGTAATTGCTAAAACTTAATAAATTTCTTGCACCTTAACTGAAATTTGTTGTAGGAAAACCTCTTGGCTGCCTTTGCAATCTTACCTCCCTTAGCTTTGAACTGTCATGCAGTGGTGGGCCATATACTCTTCTAATGGAAGTGCGAGGAAGAAGATACTGTTAACTGTTGACATTATTATTTTGGTCTGCAAAGGTACCCATTAGTAGGTGTGGATTGAGCCGTGCTGAGTTCGGCTTGAAGAGCCTCAAAGGAAACCGAGCCAAAACCTGGGCTTGGCTCTACTTGAAGGCTCAATCAGCTCGAGCTGCTCGAATTAATTTTTTTTAAAAAATTATAAGAGGCAAAATTAATAAAAAAAACTTTATTTATTGAAAATTTACAAAAGGGTAAAATTATATAATAGTGCTATGAGTGGATCCCAACTAGGTTGGCACCTACATACCCACATACAATCATATGCAATATAAAATCCTAACATAAATATTACAATTTTTAAAATACAAATTATTCACCGTCACGGGCAACAAAGAAATAAATAAAATCATCAATGACTTCTTCATATTGCGAGAGTTGTATTAATTGTTTCTTCTTGATGATGCTAATCTTCCTTGCACATGCTAGCTTCAACTCCATCTGGCAGCATTCAACTTCTATCTTTGCTAATGAGTCGTCCACTCTTGCTAAAGGCCGACTCTATCGATACCGTTGTTATTGGTAGTATTAGCAAATCTTTCGTTTAATTGGAAAAAATTTTAATTTACTTTTCACCAACCTAAAACCTTAGGGTTTTTCTTTTGCATTTAGGTTAAAGAGCATTCGATCGATATTGTAGCAATCAAAATTTTTTATATTGGAACCACTTTCTTCTTTTGCAACATATAGAGAACTGATAGAATCAGCCCACATAGAACCGAGAGAATCAGCACTTGAACTTTAAGCACCTATAGAAGATAAGCCTTCTAAATTTTTATAATGATCATATCTTAAGTCATTTGACCTATACATATATTCTAAATAGTCTATAATACCATTCTTGGAAACCACATCATCATCATTTTCATCAATGCACATAATTTTTATAATATTTTTTCATACAAAATATAACACCTTTTAATTTTATACCTAGGGTCCATTGCTAATGCTATTAAGGGAAGCATCAATAGTGTTCTCCAATACTTCAAAAATTTATCCTCTATATCCATTATAGATATATTAATGATATGTGGCCTATATTTTGCAAATTGTCAAGTGATTTTAAATGTACTATGAAGAAATGAATTGGAGGATAACAAAAGTTAGAAAGCTGATTAGTAGTTTCTTAAAAAACTTATAAAAAATCCATAATTAGTCTAGTTATATCGAAATCAAACTGATCCACCTTAATAGATGTATCCTTGCCATGAATATCTAACTATATCATGTTAATTTTTTCATAACCCCCAATAAATTGTAGCATTGTGTAATTACTATTTTATCTATGTTTTGTATCAACATCAATTTTTTTAGGTATCAACCATGATTTTTATACATTTTTTCATAAAATTGAACCCTAGGGCCACTTGAGTTAATATATAGCAACGATTCCCTAATTCTAAAAATATAATCATTAGCTTTTTTCGGACCTTCTTGAACGACCAAATAAATAATATTTGCACTACATCGAATATGAATTTTTTTAAGAAAAGATGGCCTAGTTTGTCGATTAATACAATCAACCATCTTGTTATTATTTAAAATATTATGTAATGTAATATTAAAAATTCTTTCATTAATAATAAAACTACGCAAAACATCTAAAAATAAAATTGTCATGTTAGAACCTGAATGTGGGTATTCTAATAACTTTAAATTAGGGAGAGGCTTTTACAAAATCTAAGTTTTATCAATAAAATGTGCAACAATACCAAGATATCCAATACGTTGACAATTGTCCACACGTCTGCTATGAAATAAACAAAACCTTTTTGGGATTCAACAAGCTGGAAAATTGAAATAAAATTAGAAACAAAACCTTTATGGGATTCAACAAGTGTAAAAATTGAAAATTGAAAATCGTCATAATCATTGATAAGAAAATCTCGACCGGTATTCGGGGCGGTCGAAACACAACCGGGATTAAGAAATTGTGCATACTTTGTAAAAAATGGATTTTGACAAAATAAAAAGGTAAGTTTGTGCAAATAATCATTTTCATTCTTTTCAATTTATTAAATTTTGGATCGAAAGGTACATAAGAAGGTACGTCGACACCAGCAGTGCTTCCTGTAATGGCCAATCTTTCTTGATTAGGATCCTTTGTTCTACTTTTAGGAGCACACTTTTTGGCATGATGCGGAAGGAAGAATTACTACATGGTATAATGGCTAGAGTAGAAGGACAATACTTATAGTAGGCTCTCGGCTCCTTCATTACCTCAACGATGACCCTATCAAAATACTTCCAAATCCCGGACTATTTCCTCTCTGCCTTACTCTTCTTGCTCGGTGATGGTCCAGCTTGGGTTGCATCAGCTGTCTCTTCTTCCATGTCATCACCATGATCCATCTCATAGGCTTCTCTATGTTAAGAGTAAATATTTTCTTATTCATTTGGAGAATGTGCCATTGTGAGTAAAAATTAAAAACTCGATCTTGAAGAAGAATATAGTAGAAAAAAGAGTTGGAGGCTTGGAGAGAGTAAGAGGCTTGGAGAGTTGGAGAAATGGAGAGCTTGTGGATGTGTGAATGAGGACGGTGGAATTCATCCATGTGTGTGTGTGTGTATTCTATGCTTGGCTCTTTAAAGAGTCTTTGGAGTTGCCCACGGCTCTTTAAAGAGCTAAAAAGCCATTGGGCTCTCCCAAGTTGAGAGCCCAACAGCACTTTCTAGGCAAGCACGTCACCAGCCAACCGAGCTCGGCTCGTGAGCCGACTATTAGGGCTTGACTTGCCTCTGTTTTAAATATGAGACAAGCCTCGGTTGGCTCGAATTCGAGCTTGAGTCTAGCTTGGCTCGGTCTGCCACACCTTACCCATCAGGCATTTGTTCCAAATCAAAAGAACCCGAGGAGCCCTCAAGCATTGCAGTATTGGCTGGAGTTACTACCGCACAAATGGAGCATAGAGGGGCTTGAGGCAACACCAGCAGCATACCCTTGGCCAGTATATAGATATGGTCCATACAGTGCTGATATTAAACTTTTTAGGAGCTTTTAACTTAGTCTTCATGATTGAGATTTGGGTGTTGAATAATATATAGCATACCTAATAAGGCCAACAGGTTTCTTTAAGAACGCTCTCAGCATGAGATAATACAAAAGGTTATTGCAGCAGAATTGCAAAAAAATTGTTTTCAATGTTTCTCCTTTCAAGCCTCAGTAATGACTTCTGTGATCAGTATTTGGACGTAGAATTGATAATTAATGTTTTATCGATGCTCTTGTTGCTCTTCTCCATCTTTGTCTTCAGCTTTTTGACTTTCAGATTCCTTATTTTTTTAATTTGCAGTGTATTGAACGTGGCTGCAGCAGAGAGAGAAACAAGTTAAATACTTGAATGGGAAACAAAATTCTTCTTTCCTCCGTGGATTTCTGATTGCTCTTTTTGGCTCTTGCATCCTCACGCCACAGCATCGCCATTTAAGGGCGGTGTGTCATATCCTTCAGAGCTTGGCTAGATGTAAAACAAGCTTGTCTAGATGGGAACAATAGTGGGAATATGATGAATTGTTATGGGTTGGGGTTCAATATGATTTAATACAACCATCAATAGCACCTATATATTGAAAAGATGGATTTTTTTCATTCAGAAAGAGTAAACGAGTAATGTAAAATGTATTTGTAGTAATTATACGGTGGTTAAATGCATGTTGTACAAGTTTGGTATTCTAAATGTTGAGATTAATATTTCCAAAGGGCTCGGTATACCGGTGACCTTGGCCAGTATGTATTACAATAAATTTCACCATTGATGTTTTATTGAATTTGTAGCTACAAATCGTTCTTGTCAATCAATTCATATTTGTTCCATATATGTTGAAATTTGAACGTAGCACTGCATCTGGGAGATAGAGATGAGAAACTTTTGGACAGGGACATGAAGTTCCTCGCTTGGTTTGTCTCTCTCTGTATTTAATGATAAATTCCACTTATTTTTAATTTATTTTTATAATGGTTCTGTTTCAATATTTGTCAATAAAATATAAAATACAGCACAGTGCAGTGCCCTGGGCTAGTATAAATATGACTTGATATCCATTGCGATTGTCTAGATGTGACACCATGCAATTTGATCAAGTAATTTTGGGTGTTATCTCTTCCATCTGACGACGAAATTGAAGAAATTATTGCGGTGGATTTGTGTACCACTATTTTCAGGGTTTTTAATATTAAATTCTCACTTTCTCAAATAAACCATAATAACATATTCTTCTCTAGGGGTGTAAACGAGTCGAGTCGAATTGAGCTAAGGTGTACTTGAGTTTGGCTTGATATAAAATAAGTCGAGCCGAGCTTGTCCAAAATATATGATGTTTGGGCTTGATTCGAGCCGAACTCTAATCGAACTCGTACCTAACGAATGTTTATATACTTAATTTATATAGGATCAAAAAAAAAATTAACATTATATAAGTTCAATCTGACCTCAATAGTATTTACGAGCCGAGCCAAACATTTTTTCAAGTTTGAATACATCGAGCTCGAGTTTCGACCTGAGTCGAGCAAACATTCAAATTCTCAAGCTATGTTCGTTGTTCAATGAGCTTATCTATTTTGAACCGATTATTTTTTCGAGTATAAAATTAACGAGCACGAGCCAAGCTGAACGAAAAAAGCTCACGAACAGGCTTAGCTCGCTTGCACCCCTACTTTTCTCTTACAAAATCATTTTAAATTTTCTGGTAATTGGTTCATATCTTTATGGAGAAATAGTTGCTTGTGTCCCGAATCCCGGTCCGTGACATTCCAGAGCACCACCACCCACAATCGTAGCCTCGACTGCACCCGTGCCGACCACTGCCTTGGGGGGGGGGGGGGGGGGGGGGGGGGGGGGGGGGGGGGGGGGGGGGGGGGGGGGGGGGGGGGG
>JAVDBV010003628.1:0-12915 GCA_032619315.1 Piper longum | reverse complement strand
TACATGATTATATTAAGATCTATATGAAATGATGCAAAACAACCAAAGAAAAGGAGATAAAAATGTACCTAGAAGACGAAGAAGAGAAGGGGGAAGAGAGGGGGGAAAGAGGGAGAAGAAAGGAAGAGAAGAAGAGGAGAACAAGAGGAGAAAAGAGAGGGAAGAAGGGAACAATGGGGTGACGGTGGTGGCCAAGGGGTGAGGGGAGGAGAGAAGAAGGTTTGGAAATGAGATGGGGTCACGATAATAAGAAATAATCTACGCACGAGTGTTGCAGTGCTCACTAATGAGCACCGTGACGCTGAGCATATGCATGGTGCACCACTTGCATTCTAGAACCGGGGCCTTGGGGCCCCAATGCTCCGGTGTTGTTCCCCAAGATTGCGAGAAAAGAGGGAAATTGAGAGAAAAAGAGGAGGAAAAATTTGGGCATGACTGGGGAAGGCTACTAGGGCACGATTAGGGCTAGTGGGTACGTTAAAGATACATGTGATACAACTCTAACACGACACATGACCCTAGGCTAACTAAACACCTAAAACAACAATAAGGCTATGAATTGGCAATTGGGGCTACTAGATAAAAATCAACGGCGAATGGACCCAATGCCCAAGTTCACAACAACACACAGAGACCCACTTAGCACCGACACAGTCTAACCGGACTGGCCGCACGCTAACCGGGCCAAACCAAAGTCAAACCTATGGTAAAAACACCGAATTGATGAATCGGATTTTACATACTTTACTTCTTTGTTCGATGCTAGGATTGTGAGATAATTTAATTATGAGTTTGAGTAATATTTCCAAACTTGATTTAAACTCTCTTATAGCATCACTTTTGTTAGAGGAGCTAAGAAGAAAATCATCAAAAGTAGATTTATTTTCGAGAGAGCAAGCCTTGATTTTTTAGAGGATCATGAGTAGATTCAAGTGAACAAACAATGAAAGAAAAGTGGCAAGGCGCTTTTATTGTGACAAGGTTGGTCACATAAAAATTTATTGCTGAAAATTCAAAAGGGATATGCTAAATGGCAAAGAGAATGACCAAGATTGAGAAGAAAAAAATGTCAATTTTATTGATTATGGAAATGACTTGGCAGTCATTACTTCTTGTAATGATGGGTGCTTTAGTTACATAAATAATTTAGGTTGGAGTGTGGACTCTCGAGCTTCCTTTCATGCAACATCATGTAGAGAGCTTTTCACTAACAATAAATCATAAAATTTAGGAATGATGAAGATGACAACACTTGATGAATCACATGTTGGTGGCACAGGGGATATGAATGTGATGACTAGTTTGGGTTACAAATTGATTTTGAAGAATGCAAAACAAGTTCCAAGCTTGAGAACAAATCTATTATCGTTCAACAAGTTGGATGAAATTGGCTATAATTCTCAATTTGCTAGAGGAGTATGAAAGCTATCCAAAGGAGCATTTGTCATTGCAAAAGGGGATAGATGAGGCTGTTTATATAGAACATTGGTTTGATATTTTAAGAATGGAAGTACATTCTTAATAGTTTTATGTAGCAAGAATGGCATGATCGAGTTTCTCTTACTAAGGTAGAAATGGAATTCTTCAATAAGATTTTAGGTAGTAATCACACTCACAAAGGAAGAGAAGTTACTGTCGAAGTGGATAGATGAAAATTAGGCCTTCTCCAAAAACCCAATTCGATGGGTTAGTGAAGATGTTAGAAGAGAAGATAGTTCTAAATGAAGAGAAACAAGCTCGTAATACTTCTCCCAATATGGTGGGGGAGATGCATTAGAGGTTACAAGATAGAGAGCATTCCACATCAATTAGGAGGAGAGATGTGTTGAGTTATTTCTCTCATCATGTGATGGTGGTTGGCATGCAGATGACAATGGTGCATCAAGTTCGCTCGTAATACTTCTCCCAAGGGGGTGGGGGAGATGTACTAGAGGTTACGTGATAGAGAACATTCCATATAAATCAGGAGGAGAGATGTATTGAGATATTTCTCTCCTCATGTGATGGTGATTGGTACACAGTCGACAATGGTGCATCAACTTCGATGGGTATTCAACAAATGGTGCAACATTACAGTTTATTCCAATGAGTTTCCATATGAGTCTAGAATGGGAGATTGTAGGGGTTATATTTCTTTCCCATATGAAAGATGACTAAAATCACTTAAGAGTGTTTTGTATAATAGTGTTTCGTATGATTCTAGAAAGGAAGATTATTGGAGTCCCTCATCATACGATAAAGATAACGTACAATTACATATAAAGTTGTAAAGTCATAAAGATAGTTAAGGAGGTATGACGAATTCAAGGTGCTTTCTGAAAAACAAAGAAAGGATAAAACTCATTGGTGAGAGTTCCAATGCTCATGGAAGAGCATTTATTGTTGGCTCTTTATATCTAAGAAGTTGATCGTATCTCAAAGTATGTATCTTATATATATCTATTATTTACAAATATGTAGTTGTATGTGCTTCTTAGTGTGTCTACAACGGAGAGTATCTTCTCTAGTTGTGAATAGAAAGTATTCCCAATTGAAGTATTTTTCATTTGAAGATTGCGGGTATTCCAAATAAGATTGTCTTGGCCAGTTAGAGATTATGAGTTATCTTAGTAGTAGTGTGTAAATCTTTCCCAATTAGATTGAGTTGCCAAGATTTTATTGTGTAATCTTGAAGAAAATTTGTATACCTATTATTTTGTTATGCTGGATGGCTTATAATTTATCCTTCTATTTTTGGGGTTTACCACATTAACTTTTTGTGTGATTCGTTCATGTTAATCTTGCTTAATTTTACTTTGTCAAAACATAACAAAAACATTTAGGGATTTTGTGTGTTAAAATCTCAATATTTCAGTCTCTCCAAATTATTAAAAATAAGTAAAAGATAAGAATAATATCGGGTCTTTGTTGTTGATGTATATTTACTCCAAAATTATCTCATTAGTCGATATAAATAGGGGATTAAATGTATTATCTATAATCTCTATAAATAAGAGGTGGAAACTCCCATAAAAAGATATACAAAGAAAAGGAAAGGTATATAGATTGAGGGTAATAATTCATGTCCTGTGTGATAAGAATTTGACTTGTCACATCTATGATCCAGGTTCCTTTTCTATCATTAATATATTTATATATTTATTTTATTTTACATTGGCATTAAAAGATGTTTAATAGGTTCAAGTTTTTGCATATTGCTTATAATATCCTTTAACTTAGTCCTACATATACATGTTTATAAACAAGAATGACATATAAATATTCAACTTAGTTAACTATTTTTTAAAAGATAACTTAGGCTCATTATGTTGCATTTTGGACCAAGTCGTTACCGATTGTATGTGAACAATTTAGATTCATTTTAAATGATGCCCTAAACTAATGATGTTGGCTAGGTTATTATTCATAGGGTTTTTTACAATGAAATTTTCTAAAATGAGTAGATTGGTAAATCTAATATAGTTCACATCTAATACCTATTGGAATAAGATCATTAGATTAAAATTTCTAAGATGAGTATATTGTTAAATCCAATTTAGTCCACATCTAATACCTATTGAAATAAGATTATTTTTTCAATTAAGAATATACTATAGATATTCAACTTAGCTAACTATTTTTGAAGAGATGAATTAAGTTAATTATATTACACTTTAGGCTGTTACATGTGATTATTTTGTTTGATCTATATCTGTCATGTCTATGTCATAAATGATGTCATTTTCTGATTATTTATGATCTGATATGCGCATTTTTAGATGCATGCTCTGTGTATAAATCTTAATACGTCCTTGATTACTATTTTATTAAAACTTCTAACCCAAGCACGCCAAAGCAACATTCACTTTGCTCTATACCGGATGATCTCAAGAAGTAAAGACCCAGAAAGATCAGAATTAAGGTGGAATTGAAGAAAAAATGTTGGCTTTGGCAAGCTGCAATTGACGGTAAGCAGGGCCTAAGTATGATGCTTTTGGTTCCCAATCTTGGTATTAGAAACACTTGTTCGTATGTTAATAATATTGAACACTTTATGTGCATATTATTTGAAATGATTTGGTTATTGAGATATAAAAATTAGGGTTTTAGCTCTCTTATGGTGGATGGTAGTTTTTAAGGCTAGCTAATCAGGGCTCAGCAGGTTGAGCCTCTCTCTTCAACTCATAACTGTTTACTTTATTCAGGGTGCAGATCAGCCGTTAGAGAATGAACCACGCATGCAGAACTTGAAGATATAGCTCAGGCAGTTCAATTTGCTGTCACTGATCTTCTACTGTTGGTGGATTAACTTAAGCAACATAATGTTTTGACATTTTGTCCCATAGAATTCAATTCTTGTGCTAATACTTTTGCTGGACATGCTTATAGATATAAACTCAGATTTAATTCTGAGTTGCTGACTTGCTGTCTTCTGTTGTAGACCTGCTTCTGTTAGTTCTATATGATAAAAGTTACATTGAAAAAAAAAATTGATCCATTGTAAATAATTCATTTGCCCTGCTTATAAAAATAAAGAAAAAAATAACTTGATGCAAGTTTGCAACCCTTGGAACGCTCGAGTGCGTAAAAAAAATACGAGGGAGCCCATTGAATATCTTTGAGAAGATGTGCCTTTGTATTAGATTTTATACTTTTTAATTTCGATCGATTAACTGGTGCAAATATCGTTGGTATCATCTATAGCCACACATATCGTTGATATATTCGTCTTGATTTCTTGTGTATCAGTTTGATGGTTGAGCTACCCACTTTTCCTTGTAAAATGGGTTGTTCATCCCTTAAATGGACTGTTTGATTTTAGTTCAAGCTTGTGTTACTCTCCTTGTTCTCTTCTGTCATGATTTAAATGTATGCGGTATGCGAAGGAGATAGGAATTGCTATAGAGGTAAGTTTGGATGCCTAATGCTCATTCCTTTTACGTAATAGTCTTTGCATTATGGTTTATAGGAATTGGTATATATGCAAGGTTGGATCTCTCGTGTTGATTCCTTCTTTACATAACAGTCTCAGCGTTTTGCGTCTGAGTTAATTTTTACCACTCAAATCATGCATTATGGGCCTTCACCCAACATATAAGAATATTGATATCAACTGCCTCTTTCTTGTAAAATTTATTGTATAATATAACTTGGAAAATGTTTTTGAATCTAATTACAATTGAAACTAAAAATTGAAAATATAATTATTGATATGCTTTGGCAATATTATTTTTAAAAATAAGAGATGAAAATTTTTTATTTTTTATTTTCTTAACATTAAACTTAGTTTTTCTTAAAGAAATTGACACCAAGTATTCATTCATTGAAAATAAAGAGTGCGGGAGGCATAGTTTTAAAAACTGGACCAGATCGGCTGGTCAGACCCAGTATGCCAGATACCAAGCCAAATCCAATCCTGCTCAACCCATTGGATCGCTAGGCAAGTGAACTGGATTTTTTAGCTTAATTTTAAATAAAACAAGTTAAACCGGAATTATAACAGAAATACCCAGTCCGGTTCACTCCAGACGGCTTGGGCGGGATGAAAAGCAAATACATGTGTGGTTGCGTGGGGCTTAAACTCATGACCTGAGGGTGTATACGCCAAGCCTAAACCACCAGGCTACTTTACAGTTTAGCCATTCTAAATAATAACAATACTTATTCCTCAATTAATATAATAATTTATTAAAATTAGCTGTGATAAAAATATGATAATCTTTTAAATAAAATGATAATAATTATTCCTAACTATCGAAATATATTTAATATTAAGTCTTACTAACACAACTTTCAATTTTTAACCTATAAAATAAATAAATTATGACTAATAATGAGAGTAATAATTTTTTTTAAAAATAATGTGCTAATTTATTTTTTAATATATTAAATTTTTTTGAATCCAATTGAACCATAGATACTATATGCCAACCAAAAATTCGATATTTCCTGTATTTAAAATTATAGCAGCTGGCAATGCCCATTCTTTTTGATTCCTGAATGAACCAAGCATGAGCAGGCAAAACAAATTTTCAAAGGTACAACGTTACACATTTTGTGTGGACTTGAGATTCTTAATAATAAATTTATTTTTTAATTGGCGCCTTAATGGGCTAGTATTAACACGTAGCACAACTATTCTCCATACAACAAGGTTACTTTCAATAAATTGACCATCATTAATAATACATGAAGCATTTGTGTGGATAAGGGGATGATACACTGATACCATTGTTATAGAACTTGGTTTGAACCAGAACAAGTCAACTTGTTTCTATTACATTCCATTTCAAAATTATAATCTTGGATGGAATCGGCAGAAATGGTACATAACCCGCCCAGGTAGGACCAAGTCAACCGATTCTGCCAATTCATAGAATCGGTTTCATTACCGGCTTGTTAAGTGTTTAAAATATATAATATTTATTCATATTTTTAATGTGATTTTGTGATTTTTGAATACAAATATTATAAATTTAATAATATTTTATTTATATTTTAATTAATTAATATTTTATGAGACATGCTTAATCTTAAATTTAAATGAAAAAAAAGATGGAGAAGACAAGAATAGCTGAGGAATGGAAGGTCATGATACTCGGCCTTATCCAAAGGTAACTACAAGGAGTTCACAAAGACATAAAGGAAGAATTTTGATGGCTTTGGGTGCAACCATAATATTTAAGGTTTGGTTGAGCAAGTCAAGGAGTCGCAAATTTGATTTGAGGCCATGATTAATTAAACTACATTGAGTTGTGAGCTTCCTCCTTGAATTCTTTTATCTCGTAGATATCTCATCTTCTATACAAATGAGTGATCATTTGTTGTTTATGGAATATGAACTCTTGGCTTACATTAACTTAATCAAATAGTTCTAGTTATTATAATTTTTAGTTCTTTTCAAAATCAAAGTGTTTTTTTTATCATCTTCTTTAATTTTATTATAGAGTAATCATTTATTTCATTCTAGAGAAAAATTGAACTTAACATGATTTAGTTAAATTAATTTCAACCTCTTACTTTTTTATTCAATTGAAGTATTTGAATTATCATTTTCTTAATGTTAAGAGTATATTGATCACATATTTTTTAGATCATGAGGTTTAATTATATTTCAGTAAAAAATATTTAGATTAGTCATAGGTAATTCATTATACGATGAGTCTTTTGACTTGTTTATTATCATGATCGAGAAATACAAAACACCGTATGTAATTATAAGGTAAATCTTAATACATTATTTTATTGATTAATTAGTTATTACTAATAAGTAGAAATTGAGGCAAAATAATAAAAGTATAAGGAGCGAGAGTCACCATATCATATAATTATCCTAGATCGATAATCCGGATGAATAAAAAATAAAAGTAAAATATGGTGAAGATTAAATTTATGATGAGGAAAATTTAACTCTAAAATGAATTTTATCTTAAACTAAAAATCTTTTTTTATTTTTGTTTTACTATTAGTTCTATATTTATAATTAACTTAAGTATATTTATCTCTTTATAGGGACGATACTCTAAATTTATTATTATATTATTTATTTCCATGGTGTTCACTTGCATCTTAAAAGTCTCAGAAGAAAAAGGAATTCTAAGGCAACGCTGTCTTCGATGAGTAGGAATGGGGACAACAAACATAGGGGAGGGAATGGTTTTTCCGGCAAAGTAGCGCTCGACCATTTCTCCCAACCAGCTGCATTAGCCTAAAGCCTCCGGTAGGCATGAAGCACAACAGGCAACCCATCTACCCCTTCTTCAATTTTGGCGACGCCAAGTCCTTTTGGACGGTTTGCAGTTTGAGTCTTAAGTGCACGTATCTTTTGTTTCGCTTAAAGCCTTCTTCTCCTTGCTAAAGATTTATGCTTTCATTGTTAAAGGTTGAGACTTTTTAGTATAAGATAACATGCCTGAACTCTTCCGATTTTTTCCCTAAAATAATATGTTTTGAAATCACAACTTCTTTTGATATGAAGGGACGATATGATATATTTTTAAATTTAACTTGTCAAATCTTTTTTTAAATTTGCAACTTCTTAAATCTTTTTTAAATTTATAATTTATTGTGAATTATATATCTGTATTTTCAAATTTTAATTCATGAATTATATCAATTTTCTCCTTTTTGAAATTTTGGTTTGTCTACAACTAATGTTCTATAATTATATCATTTTTTTAAATATTGATCCTCTAAAATATTTATGTCGATATTTGAAGTGGATTCAAATTAAATGATTATGCTATTGTTATACTTGGTTTGAAGCTAATTTTAATGTATTGTTTAATATTTATAGGGTTATTACTTTGTTACTATCAAAATTTTTTGGTCAAAATGTCACTTTTGAATTTGGACCACAATTATTATTAAATATTACTATTATGAACCATATTTTGTATTATGGTGGCTTAACATTTTTATTATGGGAATTATGTGTAACATATGCTTATATTTTCCGATTTAGAATGTCATAAATTGCTATAAAACTGTTTGAATCAGTATTACACATTGGTGGTACATAAGTTGGGCCGGGCCGGCTTCCATGATCACCACGAATTTATATGTATTCTTTTTATCTCCTCTATCATTTCTTTTCAAATTTTACTTTAGTTTCCAATTGCTATGATCTAAAATCAACTAGAAAACCCATGGGCGAATTTTATGACAAAGGGTGGATGGTAGGGATTGTCACGGGGTTCCCCTTAGGGTAGAATTTTTCGCCCTAAAAGACACCACGTGCGGCATATTCTCCACTTGGAAATACGAGCCAATCTCAAGTACGAAATGAAAACTAGTCACTGCGATCCTGAAAAAAATAACACCAACATATATCACCACCGACTATTTAGTGCGCCCAACAGGCTATTAGCTACTGGTAAATAGCAATTCAACCCAATCGGCACATGCACACGCGATACCGATAAATCCCCAACACGAGTACCGCTAAGCCAAGTTAATATCTAGCATACCCAACACCACCGATACCGCTACCCGGCACACGGTAGATCGAGTTCTCGAAATCCCACCAAACTCGACCAAGCAACCAAACCCAATGTCGACTCTGGCCTATTACGGAACATCGATTCTAACCTTTATTCCAAACACAACGAACAAAGGAGTACACAAACAATCACACCCCTGACGACTTGCACGTTGTGAACATGCAAACCCCATAACGTTGGTCTCCTATCCAACAAGAAGACCGTGAGAATTAAGAAAAACCCCTCTCACATATAATCCTCACAACACAACCCCAAGTCTCTCCCCTTGGATCGACTTGTTACATGTAATTCACTCAAATATGAAAAACACTAAGGTTGCCAAACGAGTATTGTGTACCTCGATCCCTTGGATGACGACTGCACCAAGCAATGTGTGAAGTTCCAGCCCTTCGACGTGAAGGTCTGGCTGCATCAACTCCACCGCCCACACTGGATCTCGGCAAGTGCTTCTCCACCCAGCACTTCCACACAATCTCCCACTTGTCCTCTGCTCAAAGTGCAGAAAACCAATTGCCGTCCCATTTCCCTGAAGACGCCAGTAGATATATGTACATATCTGCCCGTGTTTATCTTGAAGTCCACAAGATACTCTTTAGATCTGATTCATTTTTATCTCTAAGAATGTTGCCTTACCTAATACGTCATTGGATAGAAGATCCCGAATCTTGCCATGATCGTTATTTTCAAGTCAGCTGCACCGCTGGCTTCAAACTTCACCAATGGCTCGACCAATTCCAGCAATCAAACCTAAGAGTTCCACCCTCCCGGCGTTGTTGCAATTTCCGACCAGAATGCCGAAACTCAACTACAGCTACTCATCGGAACTCGACACCGCACGGGATTGGGTACCGATCCGAATACCAGTATCCAGTTACCAATCACGCTCCAAAATACCTCTATGGAGTACCGGTCACCACTCCTGAGTACCGGTACTTGCTACCGATAGACGCTTCATAATGCACCATGTACCAGGACCGTGCTCACTCGAACATGCTGACTACTCCAAATACCGGTACTCACTAGCGCTGGCTCTCGGTACCACTACCGATCACCGCACGCGCTACCCGTACCTGCCGTAACCCAGTGCCGCTACACTTACCGATCATGCTCAGACCCAGTACCGCTAGTTGCACGGTACTGCTCGACATGTGCTCAGCACTAGTGATCGATCACGCCTGGTCCTCGCTCGGTATACCTGATTGGTTATGCACGACCCATGTTCGTGATGCCTAGCCGATGGTGCTCAGTCACCAGCACCTGGCTACTGCTGCATCACGAACCAGCACCAGTCATGAGGTCTCTTCGTCCCGTCACGGCCCCATGCTCGGTACACATTACCGAAACATAGGACGCATGGACTGCCGCTCTCGACAATCTCGTGCACCAGGTTCCACACCTGCAACTCAACACGGATTAGTGTGGTTAATTGTTTTCATCACCGAGATGGCTCCATTCACCCTTCTTTGACACGGGAACCCTAGGAATAATCACCAAATCTTAGTCCTGTCTCGTCCAATGGACTAGACCTGTGACAGTAGGGACGGACAATATTGGCATTGGTTTTTTAAGTTACACACATTGTTGTGAAAGACATAATCGGTGATTGAACCAGTTTAAAAATATTTAAATCTTTGGATTCAAACCAGCTCATAGCAATTCATGACATATTTTGAATCGCTCAATACATGTAAATATTACACATAATTAATATAAAATTGAAGATGATATAAATATTACGCTTGCATAGTGCAAAATATGGTTCAAATAGTACTCTTTAATAATAAATGTGTTCCAAATTCCAGAATAATATCTTGAGAAAAGAAATAGTAACAAATTAATAAATCATATAAATATTGAATAGTACATTAAAATTACCTTAAAACCAAATATAATAATACCATAATCATTTAATTTGAATCCACTTCAAATATCAACATAAATGTTTTAGAGGATTAATCTTTAAAACAAAATGATATAAACATAGAACATTAGTTGCAGACAAACCAAAATTTCAAAAAATGAGAATTAATATAATTCATGAATTAAAATTTGAAAAATAATATATAATACACAATAAATTACAGTTTTAAAAACTGATTAAAGAAGTTACAAATTAAAAAAAAAATAACAAGTTATATTTCAAAATAGATCGGCCTTTTACATCATAAAGAAATTATGATTTCAAATAATATTCTTTTAGAAACAATTCAACAATATATTTCAAAATAGATCGGCCCTTTACATCATAAAGATATTATGATTTCAAATAATATTCTTTTAGAAACAATTCGGAAGAGCTTAGGCTGTTATCTGTACTAAAAGTCTCAATCTTTATCAAATTAAATTTTAAAGCTTAAATCTGTACCACAAAGGAGGCTTTAAGAAAAACAAAAGATACATGCACTTCAAACTGGAACAACAAACCTTCTAAAGAGATGAAGCGTCGCCAAAATTAAAGAGAGGGGCATGGGTTGTCTGTCATGCTTCATGCTTGCGGGAGGCTTTGGGCTAATGTAGCTGGTTGGGAAGAAGGGTTCGAGTGCTGAGCCGAAGACAAAATGTCGCCTTAGAATTCGTTTTTTTGAGACTCCTGAGCAGGTATTGAAACCGACTCTCTAAACAAGCAGAATTGGGTCACTCGGTTGGACTAGGCCAAGTTATGTATCGATTATGTCGATTCCATCTAAGATTATAATTTGGAATGGAATGTAATCAAACCGATTTCAAACCCAGTTCAAACCTAATTTTACAACAATGGTTACACCAATATTTTGAGAATCGGTTTGAACCAAACTGATTAAACCGATTTAACTTAACTCTATTAGAATCTGAATGAAAAATATATATCTAAATTGAATCGCTAAAATCTGTCTTCAAATCACCCGATTCAAATTGAGTTTGACTGATTCATAAGAGATTCACGAATTACTATTTTTGCCTGATTTTATATATATTAATATTTGATAAGATACAATAGATAAAGATATAATCTATATAAACATAAGAGAATTTAACATATATTCTTCTTATTACGTTTTCATCCTACCTATGATATTTGGTATTTTAAAATTTATAAAAGTAGCTTAAGAATATTTTACTTTGTAGTCAAATATAATTTTACAAAAAAACTACTTCAATATTTTTTTCTTTAGATTTTGTTATCCTCAATAAACTAATTTTCATAAAGCATGTATATAATCTTATTAAATTTGCCGATTCAAAGTTATCGTGAATCGATCATGAACTAGTTTGAATTGGATCAATTCAAAGTTTTTAAAAAATTGATTCAATTACCGATTCAAATTTTTACACCAATATGTTAAACACATTATGGGTGGACCCCACAAAAAATTGGAATGTAACCTATCTTTTGAGATAAGAATAGGACCTGGTTATTATTGGTGAGTTTTTTACACGGAGGAAATCTCATTTGTCGAGATATCTAAGGAGGAGTATCTAAACTTATTGGTAGGGCTGCTAATTGAGTGAGCCAGTTCTTGAGCATTTGGCGTTCAGCTCGGTTTGACTCGACTCGAAACTTGATATTTAAATGCTCGAACTCGAATTTGAATCCTACGAGCTGAGCTTGAGTAAGGTCGTGTTCGACTCGCTCGACTCGGTTATAACTCGAATTCGACTTGAACTCAACTCGTAGCTCGACTCGAACTCGACTCGATAAAATAATATAGTAATATAATTTTTATATTATATATATATATATATATACTAATAAGTTTAATTATAACTACTTATATTTATTTATCTACAATAAACTAGCAAATAAGTGAGATAGTTGAGATGGTAAGTGTCACAGGTCTAGTCCATGGGACGAGACGGGACTAGGATTTGGTGGTTGTTCCTAGGGATCCCGTGTCCAAGAGAGGTGATCGGAGCATCTCGGTGGTGAAAACAACCTACCACACTAATCCGTGTT
>JAVDBV010003627.1:0-10553 GCA_032619315.1 Piper longum | reverse complement strand
GGTCCCACTATGTCATGAGTTGTTGCATGTTAAAATCATACCACATGGCGAGATCAGAGCCATCCATGTTAGCCCTAGCTTTCACCTATTGATTTTTAGAGATTTTCTCACATTTTTGGAGTTTTCCACCCCTAGTGTCGCGGCCACTTTGGCTTGCCCCAAGCGAGTCACTGACCCACCCATGACCATCGTAACGGAACCACCATGACCGCCTCATGGCCAGCTATCGATTCATACCTCTCACGACCACCAGTGCACCAAAGTCATGGCTGACAACAACTTTTATCCGTAGCTATTCCACCTCTGTTGCCGTCGTTCGAGCCATCTTCTAGTGCTTGGAATCCACTTCCACCCGATCTGACTACCGAGATAGCTTCCCTTCATCGAGATCTTCATTTTAGCATGTTTGTATGTTTATGAATATTTTTCTTTATTCATTATTTATTTATTTAGTTATTTATTTATTATTCATTATTATTCATTTTTATTATTTGTATATTTATTGATTATAATATATGTTTATATGATTATTTGTTATTATTAATGATATATTTAATTATTAATATTAGTTTTATTTATGTTTACTAAGTTGTATTTATTTATTTATCTATTTTTTTGTTTGTGTGTGGGTTATTATTTATTTGTATTAATTATGCATTTTTGTATTAGATAGCTATATTATTATTCATGATTAATTAATATTAACTATTAGTTTATTTACCAATTTATCGAATTATTATTTATTTATTTGTATGTTTACTAACACGAGTGTTTGTTGATATTTACTCGTGTTAACCGAGTATTTACATAATATAATTATATTATTATTTTATGATTAAAGTATTATTTATTTTCGTATATTTATTATTTATTTATTTATTCATGAGCAATTTTTTTATTATTATTATTTTATTATTATTTTATTATTTTTTCTTGATTTACTTGCTAGATGTTCAGTTGTAAGTTTACTTAGCATTGTCTTCTTTATTAGGATGTATTGATTATATGAACACACACCACGAGTATGCATCATATGGAGATGTTAGTATTTTACTTAGCAATGGGTTCAATATAAGTTTCAGAGTTCGTGCCTCTTGTAGATGAAAGATCACGCTTGAGCTTGGACCACATGTGTGTTGGGACTCTTCTCAATTTTTATTGATATGTTCTATCATTGATTTGATTTCTAGATCATAGGATATGCTTAGTGGTTGTTTTATCGAATCCTACTTAATATGGGCCATTTAGACTTATTTTACTTAAGTGATTAATAACTCTCAATAATGAGATCCCTTGAGTCTGATTGTGAAAACAAGGTCCACCATAAGTTGCCTTTGGGCATATTATATAAATCCATTCTCAGGCCTATACATGATTTTACCAAGTTTTCAATGAGATGAGATTTGGGGAAATCAACTCACAAGTACCACGAGCGGTGCACATATCAGTCAAAGCAGGCTTTGGATTGGTGAGCGGGTCGTTTTATTCCCAAGAGATCTTGACAACTCTGCATTTTGAGTTTCCTCATACCTTGAGAAACGTGGAGGTTTACGGGTACTATTTGGTATAGTTCATATCTAGACATGTGGTTTATAAGGGTACTAAAGGCAGCTGCATGAGAATAGTCGGCCTTCGTGCTCAGGGCCAGGAGTTATACAGAGGATGTAGAGAGCTTTAGGATATTCTAGTAGTCTCGAGGGACAGAAAAGAAAATGAGAAAAGGTTTCTGAGGAGTCAAAATGATTAGTGCCATTTGAGAGTTTAGATGGAGGATATGTATATTGTTTTCTTTATTGTGGAATATCAAATTCCACTTGCCAGTTTATACTAATTATTTTTTGGACCAGTAACACTTGTTACTAATATTTTTAATGTTATATATGTAGGTCTTATGATCTTAAGTTGGCTTTGGTGGGAGGGCAGATAAAAGCTACAAATATTTAAGCTCAGTGCAATTATTTTCTTTCATAATTTTATTTATATTTGATGTGTTTTGATGCATATTTAGTAATGTCTTTCATTATCAAGACTCTAAGTAAGCTATTTCAATCATTGATCGAGTCTTACGAGTTAGCAACTTTAGACATAACTTGGCTCAATCATAACATTTCTGATTCAATTCTTAGGTAAACCAAAATCGGAGCGTTACAGGCCACATCCTTCTTTGGCCCGTGATCAGTAATTTAGTCAATATCTATAGTCCAGCCCAACATCCACTCAAAATAAGGTTCCTCTAGTACTATTTATAACGTCCTAACCCAAAATGTAGCATAAGTAACCTAAATCATCTCTCCAAAAGTGATTAACCAAATCAAGGATAATATAGTAAATTCCTGCTTATAAAAAGATTCATACCTCAGTAGGTACTAAATAGAAAACTAAGTTGATGATCTCATACTTAGTTCATTTGAAGAGGTTTGTATTGGCAAGTTGATTTATGGTATATGAACTTGGAGACAAAGAAAAGAAAAAACAAAAGACCTGAAAAGAATTAAATACATAGTTAAAGTGTAGCAAATAATTGTCCATTAGACATTGATGCAACAAGTATAGTATTTAATTTTTTACATTAGGCACTTTGGGATTAATGATTTTCCCTTTATTTTTTACATGAATTATTTTAAATTTTAATATTGCTTTCTATTTTTTTTCATATAGGTCTGATAATGATCAAAAGCAATTGATTTATATATATTAATACTTTATATTAATAAGTATATATTTTTAGTTTAGGTACTTTCATAATATTTTAAGTTATAATTTAATTAATTTTAAATAATTTATGTTATAAATTGATAACTTAGTAACTTATATATTTAATAATCATGATATTAATATTTGTAAAAGCACTGCCCATGCACATTATGCGAGATTTATGACTTATTTAGTTAGTAATAAAAAACAGGTGGTACCAGCAAATTAAAATAAAAAAAAATCAAAATCAAATCTTTGAAATCTCTTGCAGTTAAGAGTGTATTATATATATATATATATATATATATATAATTCGAGCCAATCCATAAAATCGAATATCAAATATGAGATTAATGTAGACCCCACATAACGCGCCACCTAGCTTAGTTCAAGAAGGCAAATCCACCCAAACAACTTAGTAAGAATAGCAGCGGCGGGGATATCAGCATGGGAGACGTTCACACCAAAGGGAGTTGGTATTCCGTGCCTGGCCTCAGGCTGCGTGATCATTGGTTTACCGTCCCGCTCGAGTACGCTTCCTTTTCTTCCACACAGACAATCTCTGTCTTTGCTCGGGAAGTGGTCGCAGGTCCGTGCCATATGTGCCTCATATAATTCCATTTTTTTCCATTTTACGAGTCGATGTTTCAATCCGCTATCATTGCAGCGGGGAAAGAAGAGGACCCATCGCTCTCCTATTTACTGTTCCTGCAGGGCGGCCCAGGGTTTGAGAGCCCACGCCCAACCGAATCAAGCGGATGGCTTAAAAGAGCCTGTGATGAGCACCGTGTCATTCTGTTGGATCAGGCAATGCATCGGAGTCTCTATCTCCGGTTACATATTTGTCTGCGTGACTAATTTTTTTTTTTTTTTTTTTATTTTGGTTGTTGGCAGCGGGGGACTGGCTTGTCAACTCCCTTGACGGTATCATCTCTCGCTCAGATCACACCCGTCGATAAGCTAGTCGATTTCGTGAAACATTTTCGCGCTGATAGCATCGTCAAAGACGCAGAGTTCATTCGTGTCCGCCTCATTCCTAATGGGGGGCCTTGGACTGTTTTAGGCCAGGTTTTTTGTTTTTTGTTTTGTTTTTTTGCACTGTGTTCATTCTCGCCTTTGCTTCGGTACATTTTAATATTATTTTGATATATTGTTGAAATTGCTTGTATTTCAAATTATGTGTCTTTTTTGTCATGAGATATTAGTTATTTCCTGGATCCATTAATTACCCTTTGCATAGCCTACATATATCATCTTGAGTTTACTTTGTTTCCATCTTTTTTGGTGACATAGTCGGTACTTCCCCTGACATATACCATTTATAATTGGATCCATTAATTACTATTACATAGCTTACTTCACATTTCCATCCTGTTTTGTAAGATAGTAAGTACTTCAAGTGACAGATACAAACAATATTGTGCGGATTAATTTATGGTAGACAATTCCTGGATCAATTATTTACTCTTTAATAATTTTGTTGTGCCATCTTGGGCTTAGTTTGATTCCATCTCTTTGGTAAGATAGTAAGTTCCTGACATGACAAACGCCAACAATACTGTGATCCCTTGGGCAGAGCTACGGTGGATTTTGTGCCGTCACTTACCTCAGTTTGGCTCCTCAAAGTCTCAAATGTGTTCTATTAACGGGAGGACTTCCGCCAATTGACGCAGGATGTACGGCAGATACAATTTATCGAGCATGCTTTGAACAAGTTTTGCAACAGAATGAGAAATATTATAAAAGATTTCCTCAAGATGCTAACGTTATCCGTGAAGTAGTAAATTACTTGGCACAGTGTGAAGGTGGTGGGGTAAGTTCGTTAAATAAAATGAGTATTAACCAATATTATCATGTTCCCGCAGTAAACTCCACGTCTTGTCTTGTGCCTTGTGTGTCGCTTGCCTAGCTAGATTTCGGAGGATTGTCCTTATGCTGCCCACAGATATGTTAGATTGTAAGCCATTTAAATGGGTAACAATTTGTATATGTAATTTTTTGTAATGCACAAGTTGAAGCGATTGAGTTAGCATATATTTAGCTTATTCAGATGTTGAAAGGAAAGAAATATTGAATATATTAACCATTATTTTATGTAAGTGATATCCCATGTGAAAAGAGGTCATACTTTTTTTTTTTATGAAAAGAAGGCAAGATTTTATTTACACTGTAGATCACTTGTAAAAATAATGGTTTATATAATCTATACTAGTACTTTTTTTCGTATAAAATAGTGAACATGTACCGTTTATAATAAATTGAATACATTGTACTCAATAGAACTGTTTTGTTTAGTAGAATGGTTTTCTCTCTTTTGTATAGGTACGCCTTCCCTCAGGGAGCACATTAACCCCCCGTGTTTTTCAACTTCTAGGCTTGGAAGGTTTAGGATCTAACACGGGTTTTGAACGTTTGCATTATTTGTGAGAGTTTATATTCATTCCTTAGCATGATCTTTTCAGTTTTTACTCTAACTGTAACATGACCTTTAGGCTATTCTTTTTCTGATTTTTAGGATTGAGAGAGTTTGGGAGTCCCAGTTGATTCCAAGTGGGAAGAGACAAATAAGCTATTTCTTTTTGAAATCAGTGAGTAACTTACATGCTCATCAGACCTCGTTTTACATTGAACTGATGCTAACCTAGAATATTTTCTTTTAATTTTGACAAATTTTTTGTTGTCATATGCAGTTTGAGAATTGGATCAAGTTTGATTCAAATCCACTTTATGCTCTTCTGCATGAATCTATCTACTGCCAAGTAACGTCCAACCTCTTTTAGTGGCAACAATATAAATAAGTTATGCATCCATGGGCTGGTGATCATTATATTTCGCACTAGGTTTGGCCATCAAGCCTAGCCCTAAGATATATTCGTATTAAATAATCATTAAACTTCAGGGTGACTCATTTGAATCTTGCTCAATATTTGGATTTCTTCCACGCTGGATCAAGATATTTTTTGTACAATGAGGGCAAAGATTCAGCAAACCAATTGTAATATGCAAAGAGATGGTTTGATTTCTTGGAATGTGCATCTTCAACAATTAACTTCAAACCAGATGCATCTAGAAAACTAAAATTGCATGTTATGGTTTCATTGAGAGTGTCCACATGTCAGATTTCAAAACTTTCTTTCTAGGTTTCATGTCCTCCAATTTTTTATGCTTTCATTGACATTTCTATTTTCATTGATCCATAGGGAGCCTCCTCAAGGTGGTCTGCTCATAGAATTAGAAAGGAGTTCAACGATAAGTTCGATCCCGTGAAAGCTGCAGAAGAAGATCGTTTGGTGTTATTTACTGGGGAAGTAAGTTTCAGTAAACATAATTTCTTTGTTTAGATTTAAGAGGATAACAAATTTTTATGTGATTCTTGACATTTTGTATTTTTGAATGCAGATGATTTTCCCATGGATGTTTGATGAAATCATTGGACTTAATCCGTTGAAGGAAGCTGCTACTCTTTTGGCTGCGAAGGAGGATTGGCCACCATTATATGATGTAAATGAATTGGGAAAAAATCAGGTGCTTAAGTGAATGTGATGTCTTCGTTTCTATCTTACTATACTTAAAGAAATTAATAGAAAGGAGGCTTATATGGTGCTATTTTTGAATCTGACTTGACAAACTTAATGAATGGAGATAAAATCGTAATGAAAATGATTTAAAAGACCTGACAAATCTATTAAGAGAGTAAATTATGCGAAATTAATGAAGTGACTATATGTTAAGTTGATAGAAGTGAAAGGAGCATATTAGTGAAAGAATGGTGGAAAGTTTAAAATAATAAGTTTGAGGCTGTTTTTGGACTGTAACTAGTGAATAATGAAGTTGATAACATGGCTGATGAGGTTAGCGGAGAAGTGGATACATGGTGCATGGGAAGGATTGAGGAGCAACATTAAAGGACAGCTGTAAATTAAAAGATCTGCTTATGTATATGCTATCATCCCATCTTTATTATGATGTGTTAAATTTTCTGAGAATAAACAATTTACTTTCTTGTTAATTTACTATAAAAATGATGAAATATACTTTCTTGATAATTCACGTTCATCTTTATGATTTATATGTACAAAATGATGAAATATTCGCACAGGATTTACATGGTTAAAATGATGAAATAATGATTGTATGAATATTAATTTGTTTAGTTGGTAACGTTTGATTTACTATGATTCCATAGGACAGTAAATGTGGCTTCCTTTTTAGTGGGTGACCATCAAGATTAAACTAGGCAATCATACCTTAATTCCTATCCTATACAAAATGAAATTTTGTTCTCTTTTGCATTATGGTCGAGGTATTATAAAAGTTTTAAAACCCATCATTTTATTTGTTGCTTGGGCTTCATATTGTCAATATATATATATATATATATATATATTTGAATTTACAAATCTACTTTGCAGAGTGCTGAAGCTAATTGAGGTGTATATGATGACAATGATGATAGATATCAGCAGGTGTAATTGCTCATTTTCTTGTGAATTGCAACATATGTGTTGCATTTCTTATAGCTAACAACCAACCAATTAATTTATTGTGAGGTAATATTTGAAGGATTTTCTACTTGAGTGGTATTGTACTGGGTTTTTTTGTCATATATGCTACTCAATTGTTGGGAATAAGGCATACAAGTGCAAAAGTTCTTTATTATCCCAAACATCTTATATTGGACAATTTGCCTTAAAAAACTAACAATGACATGCAAATACATGATAATTAGGGATTTGAACAAGGTGAGAAGCCTGTTTTTATAATTGTATCTTCTATGGGCATATACACATGATCGTCATTAACAGAATAGTATTTGTGAAGAGCATGTTTTTGTCAGTTAGCTTCTGCGGGCATTTTTAGGCTAATTCACCTCTATTCGGGATAAATAAATGCTTTCACCCCTCTTTGTTGTTTTGCCAACTGTGAAACCCTTGAAATGGAGGCCAAGTATGATTTTTGGTTGACAAATAAGTCTTTTTTTTTTTGGATTGTTTTCCTAACCCTTTTCTTTTAACTTTTTGCAAGCTTACAGCACATTGGGAAGTAAATAAGTACTTAATACGTTTCTTTATGGATTTCATGTTATTTATTTAAATGAAAATGAAATTAATTAGTATAGTTCAGCTAATTCTGTATTTTATTAGGTCCCGGTAGCTGCTGCTGTTTATTATGATGATATGTTTGTCAATTTTTCACTGGCCATGGATACGGCTTCCAAGATTGAAGGGATCAGACTCTGGATAACAAATGAATATATGCACTCTGGGTTGCGTGCTGGAGATGGCCAGGTATTGGATCAATTAATGGCAATGTTAAAAGGTCAAAAGCCATTGTTTTAAATAGTGTGACGTGTGGGTGGATGACTTGTATTATCTTATTTGTAATTTTTTGGACGTGAAGAATATTTTTATATTTGCCTATGTTGCGAGCTTGTGACCTAGCTATCTGATTTAGCTGTTAGTCGGCGTATAAGATTATCATGTTTACTGTTCATTATTTAGCATACTTGAGTTTGTATCTCCACTTTGAGAAGCTTTACTATGATTATATATCACCACGTGTTCATCTTCAACCCTTATTATGGATTGGGTCAGGGATAATATTTATTCTAGAGACAATTATCTACCGGAGGTACTTAATTTTGTTTATCATTTATACGAGGGACGAATTATATTTATTATGTGTGGGAGGGAGAGAGTACTAAATTTCTGATAATGGCTAGTTTGCCACTAAAATTGAATTTGCAAAGACGGAGGGGGTATAAGAGGATGGGTTGGTCTGTGTATAAGTGGATGGGTTGGTCTTACTTCAAAGAAAATATAAAACATAACAAATAACCCGAATCGATCCCATACACGACTCTCCAATGATTGTTACTAGAGGTTATCCTCACCCGCACTACCTACTGCCGCCAATTTATCAGGCGTGGTTACCTTTTTGAGTGGGTGGCCGTCGTTCACTTAATGGTGATTGGTCATAAAGTCATTTACCATTGTTGTTTATCATCATCGATAGGGTTGAGCGAGCTAGCTTGCAAATATTTGACGTTTAATTTAGTTCGATTCAACTTGAAACTCGATATTTAAATGCTTGAACTCAAACTCAAATCCTAGAAGTTGAGTTTAAGAAAGACCGTGTTTGACTTGACTCGACTTGATTATAATTCGAACTCGACTCGAAATCAACTCATAATTCGACTAGATAATATAATATAATAATATACATAATATGATATTGTGGTGTTTTAATGCGTAATATATTTTATGAGATTTTTTTCCTATTTTTTTGGATTTTTTTATGATTTATTCTAAGTTAGTTATTATTTTTTCTCGATTCGAAGATGAATCAACTTTTATTTACAATATCATCACCCACCTTCTTCCCTACCTTCCCCCAATGCTTCTTATTCCCCATACCCTCCATCGCCCTCCTTCTCCATCTCCAACACCGCCTCCGGCCACTGCACCACAACTAATCGACACCAAAGGTTACCGTCAAAACATAGCCGACCCTTCCCCCTGTCATCTAGTCGTCGCTCGACCTCCATGACCCAACGAAGCCATGGTGTGACGGGGCGATCGCAGCGGGGCAAGGGCGACCTCCTCAGGGTAGGCGCAACTGCGGCGGGCCAGAGGAAACTACAGTAGGCAGCAGTAGTGGAGGGGTGAGGTGGGAAGACCGGATTGGCGGGCGGCGATTGCGAGGCCCAATCCGGCCGTGGCCAGCCATGTCCGACCGCCCCGCGGCCAAATCTTGCCGCTGCCGGCCACATCCAGTCGCAGGTGGCCTTGTCTGGCTGCCAGCCAGTCAAACCAGGCCGCGGGGCGGCCGGACATGGCCGGCCATGGCGGAATCAGGCCGCGCAGTCGCTGTCCGCCCCCGCCCCCACGCCTGGTTGCATCACCCCTCCCCGCCCCCACCAACCCCCTGTTTTGTCCTTTTTCTGGCGAGCCACCTCCTCTGCCGACGTTATGGACATCATAAACGCGTCGGGCTTGCCTAGTTGGTGCCAACGGTATACCACACCACCTATATCCCGATTGTAGCCGCTGTAAAAAAAAATCGCCAAAATTATGAGTTCAATGAATTATTTTTAATAGATTATTTTGTTAATTTTTTATCTTTATATATATATATTTTCTCATATATTTTCTGGTTTATAAAAGGCCTTGTTTTGAGTTTGAAAACGAGTCAATTTCAAGCTTCCAATCGAACCAGTTTCAAGTTCCTAATCGAGTCAGGTACAAGTTCCCAAATGAACCGGTTTCGAGCTCCTAAATTAGTAGGTTTCGAGCGAGCTCTTAGGATTTAATATTATAAGTACATTTGAACACGAGTCGAACTCGAACATATCAAAAATATTCGAGTCAATTGTAAACATATATATTCCAAACTCATTTAATCTCGAGTCAAGTTTAAATAAACTTCGAGCTATTCGAGTCAAGTTCAAGTATAAGGCGAGTTCAGCTCACTTGCACTTTAATAGCCATAATCATTGGCACCACCCCCTCCCCATGAGAAATTGTCGTTGCCAGCTCCCGACGAAGTCAACAAAGTACCCATCTTTGCGTCTGAGGACACCTCATGTAACACCCCGCTTCGGTTCACCCGCGAACCGACCCGGAAGTGTCACCGGCGACCGAACCCTTCGCTAATCTACTAGATTCGGTTAAGCCGACCCGGATCTACCCTCGGCGTCTTAAGTCGGAGATGCAAACATACAGATATGAATGATATGTTTGGGTTCTAACGTGGCCCTACATGCATGCCATGATATGCAAACAAAAATAGAACAACACAATAAAGCAGAAATCCAAAGAAAAATATATATTTCTACAGAAAATCGGACAGAGTTTCCC
>JAVDBV010003625.1:0-11001 GCA_032619315.1 Piper longum | reverse complement strand
ATTCTGATCGATAAGTAAAAAATACGTCAAAAATAAATCCCGTGTGTTGTGTGGGTTTAAATTTAGTATTATAATACATGAGGTTTGGACTTGAACCAGAGTCAATTATTCAAACTCAGGTGTGGCCAAAATCTAATTATTAAATTTTCCAATTTTAACTCAAATTTATTTTTGAGTAGATTAGATTCAATTGATAATTTATCTATGATCCACTCTAGCATCGATTTATAGTGAGTTTTTCTTCAATGACTAAGATATAGCACTTGTCATTATAATATTTATCCTAAAATATAAATCATTCTTTAAAATTATTGTTATAGATAGGATTATTCTTTTTTTAACAAAACTAATTTATAATTTATTTTTTATACAAAATTTTTGATTTCCCAGTTGATCATAGCAAACCAACAAATCGAAACACACAAGATTGTTTTTTAAAGGTAAAATGAGAATAAATTTTAATTTAGTCATTTATTGAATCAAATCAAGTTTAATTAACCCAATTTTAATCCTTAAAATTGAACCACTTTATTATACCATTTTTATCTTCAAACCGGTCTAAAGAAAAGACCCAACCCTTTCCGACGAAGATGGCGATGGCGGCCGCCGCTCGATCTCCCGTTCTCCGCTCCGGCATCCTCCGCGCCACCGCTGCCACGGCGCCGAAGAGAAGCCTCGCCACTGCTGCCCACCACGACGACGCATGTGAGAAACCGATCGTCCTTTTTTTTTAATATATATTCGTCCTTTCTGCGGCATCGCTTCAGATTCAGATCCGTTATCGTGTCGTGTTGGTGGTGGTGTTTTATTTGATGGCTTTTTTGGTTGTTTGATGGAATGTTTGTTTCAAAGATTGGATCTTTTTCGTAGTTTAGGTTTGGTCGTGTGTTTGATTTTGTGTTGTGGGTAGGGAGGGTACGTTGATCATGAGTTTCTAGGCTGAAATGTTTCAGTTTTTCTCTTTTTTTGGTCGGATTGTTCTAAATATGGAGTCTTTTGATCTGATGTTGTGTTGATACTGCTGCTTGATTATGAAATAGCCTTTGTTTTGTTAATTCGTTGCGTGCATAACTATTACGTGGTGATTAATTATTAATATTTTTCGTTTTTAGATTTCCTTGCACTGAGGTTAGGAAGATACATTGATAATGTGCTTCGTTGCGGAAATGCATTGGCCCCCCTCTTGTTTTGGTCCGATTGTTGTTCTGAATATGGAGCCTTTTGAGATGATATTGTTTTGATACTGCTGTTCGTTTATGAATTTGCCTTTGTTCTGTTGCGTGCATAACGGTTACATGGTGATAAATTTTGAATTTTTTTTGTGGTTTGGTTTCCTTGTATATTTTGATGTCGTGTCGATGTTGCAAGATAGGTTATTGATTACGTGTATGTGTACAGTAATGTATTGGCTTCTCTCTTGTTTTGGTAAGATTGTTCTAATTATGTGGTCCTCTGAGCTGATATTGGGGTGGTGCCTGCTGTTGATTAGGAATTTTCCCTTTTATCTGTTGATTTGTTGTGTACCTAGCAATTATAGGGGTATAAGCAATGAAATTTTTGTAGATTGGTTTCCTTGTATATTTGATTTGGTGTTGAGGTTGAGGAAGACATATTGATGGTGTCAATTTATGCTTAATGTTGCTCTGAAGCTTGATTTTTGTTTTTCTCAGATGAGGCACAGAAATGGGAGAAGATAACATATTTGGGTATTGCTACTTGCACGGTTTTGTCTATTTACAATCTGTCAAAGGGCCATTCTCACCACGATGAGCCACCTGTAAGCTATCTTTGTTTTCTCATCAGTCTATTATTTCCTTCTTGTTTTCTCACGCATTGGCATGCATTTTTTTTTCGCCTGCCCTGATTTGGTGAATATGCTTGGCTAGTGTTAGTTAGCTTTGGTAATTTGATTGCTTGTGTTTAAACTTATTGGTTGGATTTCCTATTTGCCTTGTTTAATATTCATACTGTAGTTAGAAATGCAGTCTTTGTAGGTTCGTGCTGCAAAACTTGTGTTGCAATTTTTTTTAAATATATGAAATGAGGTATGTGATATGGAAAAGTAAGTAATCTCCTGTTGAATAAAATATAGAAAAAGGATATGTTTTACAGTGTCATGGTTGCTTTTGTAAATCTATGCAAGCCAACATACTGGGATTACTTTTTAGGTTGTATCAATATGTTGTAGTTTATTGGAATACTTAAAATACACGGAGCATAGAGATATAACTTCTAATTTATTTAGTATTTTTTTTTAAATTTAAAGCAGCATGCCATCTTTTTGTCAGATTTCTACTTTTTAAGTTGATAACATATGTAATATAGCGTACTTTTTATATATTGTCTTAAGTATTGATTATATTTTTTTGCACTAATCTTTGACAGGCATATCCATATATGCATATCCGCAACAAGGAATTCCCATGGGGTATGTTTATTTCGTTTGCAATGTTATTTTACCTGATGTGGTTCATGCATCATGTGTGAAATGCACATGCAGTTGGCTGGGAAATAAGTTCAGACATGAATTTAATTGCTGTATTTCCTATTCAGGAGTCAGTTTGCCTTTTGTCACATGACTTGGGAGTGTGAATGTTTGTTTACTAACTTGTGATAACAAGAAAATGGGGGAAAAAGAAAGATTCATTTCTAGATTATTTTAATTTCAATGCTTCTGTTCCGGTAGCTTGTTCTGGTCTTTTAGTTAGATTGTATGTGCAAGGTTTCATTAATGTGTTGGACATAGCAAGTCACTTGCAACGTTTAGCAAATTTCGATTAATGTAAAATTGGCTTTGTCTATAGATATGCATAGATTTGCTATGTTAGTTAGCGATTTCATCAAATGTTTATCTTATGTAACAGTATGCTATCTCTCTTACTAATTTGTCTTCAGGACCTGATGGTTTATTTGAAAAGAAGGAGCACCATCACTGATGAAATACTACTACCTTTGGTTGGACGGGCGGACCTTAAAATTTCGCTAGCTCAATGGTGAGTGTAGTGTGTCTTCCCTTTGCTTTTGGCTTTTGTAAACTGCACCTCAATAAGAATTGGCTGAACAATTATTTGTGATTCGAACTGTCAAATTTTCAGAATGTTTCGTTTCATTGTTTGGTTGGTCAAAGAATTTTATTAAGTGCAATAAGTTGGGACAATTTCAAAGTGGGAACTACATTTGTTTTTCTTAGTTGGCCGTGATTATAATTCAGGTGATGGGCAAAATTGTGGAGTTTTTATATGTTTTAAGCCACGCAGCTGGCCTATCAAAATATGTCTAAATTTTGCGTCAATATCTTGAAAAAAGCGAAAGGGTTGAACAGAATGAATGATTTTGAGCAAAGGCCTGCTATCATGTGCTCTAGAGATTGGTATCGGCGAAATGTCATGGCTGGGTGGCGCTGCCTGGCCGTGGCTGCCGCTTACCTCGTCGTCTGGGGTTGACTGATTGAGAAAGCTGATGATCCAGTTATTTTAGAAAGTTTTCCTGAGTTTATAATGTTATATTATAAATGAGTTTTTATCATTTTATCATTGTTTAAGCGGTCAATGTGAAGTTAAAATTTTAATATTTTTTAAAAAAATATTATTTAAAATAACCTCACTTTCGTAAAATTTAAAATGCTTAAACCATCGAAGTTATATACTAATGTTGCAAACTAGAAAACAAGTAAAAAGAAAGGCTAAATTAAATAATCTCATCAAAGGTAGATTTTGACAATTAAAATTTTCTAAATTAGAGTTTGAGATAGGGATGAATTTTATAATTATATATAAAATGAATAAATTACTATCGGTTAAATCAGTGTAACGTAGGTTACTGTAGAGTCTTTTACTACTACTACTAATTATATTTTAAAATCTTTATTGGTTAAATTAATTAATTTTTTTATTTTTTGTATTATTAATATTTATTTAGTTTTTTATTTAATTTAGAGCAGTCGATAAATCGATAATGTGGACGACAATATATTATCTTCACCATAATTACATGGAAGTTGAAAACCCTCCACCATGCTTAATCTGTCACTTTACTTGGACAGGGAAAATCAACACTAGCAACTTGACTCTCTCAGTCTTTGTTTAATTTATGCCAAAAGCAAGAATGAAAACCATCTTATCCTCTTTTAGGGTCTATTTAGATAGTGAGAAAATAAAAATAAGAGAAAGAAAAAGAAGTTAATTTACCTATCATTTTTTTTCAAGTGTTCGGTTAAAAAGAAAATAAAATCTATATTGCATCATTCTCATTTTCTCACATTTCCTTGCATTTTTGCGTGAAAATTATTGTGAAGAAAATTTTTCACTGTGATGGAGATTAGATTTCTTTTTCTCACATGTTTTTTACAAACTAAATGTTGCACAAAATTATGACATTTTTTTGGCTTTTTACACAAATTTGAAAAATAAAAATGGAGGTTAGTGGCTTGCTCGTTGAGGGTTTGTACAATGCAAATACTAAGGCATATTTATCATTAAAATATATTGTAATTAAATTAACTATTAAGTACAATTTTTTTTAAAAAAATAATATAATTTTAACTTTTCATTCGTAAATGGGTTGAGGTACAAAAATTTACAAAAAAAAAATTCAAAATCTTCATTCATTTTATTACAGTACGAGGTTTGAAGTTCTAAATTTATCACTTAATAATAGTTATAATTTAATGAGTTTACCTACTTAGAAGAGTTTGTCAATTGTGATGCCCTTAGTGTGTACCAATGAAAGTTATTAGCCTTGAATGAGTGATTCAACTTAATAAGGAGAATTGAGTCTGTGTCTCAACTAGGCCAAATGAACAGAGTTGATTGAACTGAATCGGATGACCACATAAACTCAACTAGACTAGCAAGTGGGCCAAATGAAATTGGACTTCATGTATAGATTCAATAAGACTAAGTTAGTAAGGGCATTAACTAAGCCGGATGAGTATATGAACTCAGCCAAACTAGGTTAGTCTCTTGCTTAACAAATCTTAAAAAATAAATAAATAATTCGATGGATAAACTTTAATTGAGTTTTCTCTCAAAATCTATTAATTTTTTATCGGGCTGGCCTTTCGGAGAACTTGCGATTTCTCTCACTCTATTTATAAAGAAAAGGGGGTATGTGAATCTGTCTTTTTTCCCCCCTCTTTTACTCTAACCAAAATTATGCCATCAAATGCACCCAAATACACCCTTCACCTAGAAGCCGCCTCCCAATATTTGCTCCAGCATCATTCAAATTTTCAATTTTGCCTCAAGGCTTCCCTATTCCATATTTGACTAAAATAAGTTATCTCTTCAAAACTCTACAAATTTCAAAATAAATATCATGTGTGGCTTATTCACAAATCACAAAGATTTATTCGATTTAATTAATTTTATTTTATCTTAACACCATTTTTTATGCTGAATCGTGTCTCTTTCACTAAACAAACAAAAATGTGAAAAGATTATAGTTTTTCACACATGCTTTTTCTTCGGTTTGGGAATGCTAACCACACTAATTAGACGTAGTGCGAGTGATTTGATAGGGTTAACTATACTAATTGGATGTGGTGTGACAGGCTTATGTGTCAGCATAGAAAATGCATTGAAAAAAAAACCATTATTAATTGTGAACCCTTTTCTCCTCTTTGTATATAAAACACAAATCTTTCTTTACTTGGGAAAAAAAATATTAGGGCATCACCCATATATATTTTTGGGATATTTCTCCATCAGGCACTTTCATCATCCCTTAATTTATATGGGCAACACGTTCGCTACTGCATGAAAATCAATCGCATTGTTTAACAACCATTGTAGTTTGCAGCCTCTCTGCATTGTTAAATCCGGAAAATTCAGCTTGCAATGTACAAAATTTAACCCCATTCAGTGTGGAGCCTTGACCCAAAATAAACTCTTATCCATATCATAGGCATGGTGAAGTTGAAAAAAAATAAATTATAAATAGTATTGTCTTAAGGGAGAAAGAGCATCATATCATTCCTGATGATTTAAATTTTTTTAAAACAGAGTTTGCCATCAGACAAGGGAGGCCAAATTCCAAATATTAACAATTTTAACCAACAGAATGTGAATAATAAATACTAAACCCTAACCCTAAACATAAACAAAATTCCCCATTGCTAGCTTCTCTAAAAAATGCAGATCCTCGGCTTACTTGACACATAAATAAAAGAGTTCAACATGCTTCACTTAATAATAAGACAATAAGAGCGCAGATGTTCTTCCAAATTAAAACACATTTATAATGAATAAGTAAACTAATCTAGAATTCTGCAAATAAACTGGCAAAATAAAATCCCTTAAAGTAGACTAATAGTTCTCTGATTAATGCCTTTATATGGCTTGTTCGGCAAACTTGGAAGTAGAATATAATTCAATATAAATCAACATTTGAGGTTATTATGATGCAGATTGATTTAGTATGAAAAAATATCAAAGAGAAGTAGACATTATACTCACCATCTAAATTGCCTTTATATAGCTTTTCTCCCTACATTTATCTTTATATCCAATAGCATCATTTTATCAAAAAATAAATCTGTCAATGATAACGAACTTTTTAGAATTGCATATAACATAAATTGTTCATTAGCCACTTTTAAGTGTGCTAAGAAGATAAGCATGCCTTCATTAGCCCTCTATAATCTACTCTCTCTCTCTATACAAGGGGAACTCAATACTGACACGAGATTAAAAATAGAAGAATTAGTTAATCCAAATACAAAAAAAAATTAAAAAATATAATAAAAATACCTCTTGCAGAAGGTCATAGGTTCTAATCAAGTTAATTTTGATTTTTTTAAAAATAAAAATAAAAATATCAAAAAATCTAAAATATATAATAAAAATACCTCTTGCAGAGGGTTATAGGTTTGAATCTCGTTAATATTAATTTCTTTAAAAAAAATTAAAATTAAAATATCCTTCACGATAAAAGGTCAAAAATTCAAACTTGGCTAATCTCAACTTTAACTTTCTATTAATAAAAATCTATCTAATTTTCTCGAAAAATGTAATAAAAAATCAAATAATTATAAAATGAGATGGGCAAAGATGGGATTTCGGTGAAATATCAAGCACATTTTTTAGGCACTATTCACATATTACTAAAGGAAATGTGCGTGCAATATAAATTATTTATACAATCAAGAATGGAGGGGAGAGTGGTGTTGAGAGTTTGTGACTTTGTGTGTTTGCGTAAGAGAAAAAAAAAAGATGAAGGGAAAGAATTATGACATATATCGGAGAATAAGATCGCCTTGGGTTGAAAGTAAGTCGAGTGATGGGATTAACACCTCGATCTGACACATGAGTGACGATGAGTATATTGGACGCCCAAATAAATATTTTTAATAAATTTATTTTATATTGTACTACTCAACTAGCCCTAGATATTTTTTGTATTTATTTGAATATTAGTCAAGTTTGTATTTACTAAAGAGAATATTTAGACCCAATTGGTATATAATCACATGTGATAAGTACTCATTTTAAGTAATTACATTTACCAAATTACAACCATTGTCAAGTGATAGATTTGAAAGTTAAAACCCCATATTGTAATGGAGTGAAAGAAAGATTTTTGCAATTAAGCATTTCTTTATAAAATTTTTTACCTCAAAATATTTATTAATGAAAAGTTAAACTTGTGTCAATCGTTTATATAACTTTTACTTAGTAGTTAACTTAATTGCGATATGTTTTAGTAACAAATGTGTCTTGGTGTAACCCAAAATTTGAATATTTTCATCGTATAAGCCCTAGATGATTAAGGCAAACAACCTCTATTTTTCATTTTTCAAATTTAGGCAAAAAACATACAACTATTTTCGACACGCGCGTGCGCGTGCGCGTGTGCGCACACACACACACATATATATATATATATATATCCACTATTTTTATTTAAATGTAATAATTAATCATACATTTTAGAAATTATTTTTGAATGTTATCTTCCTACGTGTCTTTATCTCCCTTCTGAAGTTTTTAGTTTAGTGTAATTTGTCTTGTTAAAAAAAAGGAAACCAAAATATAGAGGTATCCCTGTCATGTTCTAGGTATCCTTGAATTTCATACAAGTAGTTAGAGTTTTTAGTGTTTAAGTAGAATTATCTTTGAAGAATGATTAATGACTAAGTTAGTAGTATCATCTGATGACTAATTAAACAGGGGAAAAAAAGATGAAAGAAGAAACCAATAAAATCATATTTTCCCTTCAAGCTATTACAAAGGGAAAAAAAGAGTTTGATTTCAAGTACAAGCCGGAGTTTCAGGTCATGTAGCAATCCTTATTACAACCAGAATGGTTCTGAGACCATTTTGGATTGTAGAAATCCCAATGCATTCTTCACATTTTCCAAAAAATAAACTAAACTAAACTTCACAGTTGCATATTTCTCGTGTAAACTAAGTAAAAGCGTGTATTGAAAAGTACAAGGTGGAATGCAAAACTTCCCGTACTCGAGAAAGAAACATTTTCATTCTGCAGCTACGTCCTCTTTCCTCTGCCTTTACATGTCAGTAGTCTCTGGCAAGTTACCCAAATCTGTAGGGGGCTCATTTACTTGATGGGTTACCTCAGAAGTTTGAGATTTCTCCCATTTATCATCCACTGTTGTAGGTGTATTGTTATCATCTGCCAATTCGCCTTTCAATTTCACCGTTGTTGTCTTACTTGCTATCTGCTCCCCATTATCTTCAGTTATCACACTGGATGGCTGCTCCATCGATCCCCCTAATTCAATGTACGATTCAAGACTCTCATGATCCGGAGTTTTCCCAATGTTCGAAGCAGCATTTTGATATAAATTTGGAGTCGTGACAGAAGTATCCTCTTTCATTGGAGCAGTAGCATATACCCTGCCAGCACCTGCCAAGCCACTCTCATTTGAAATGTGATCCTCCTTTTCATTCACTGTAGAGGCAACAAGGATACCATCACCTGATAAATCAGCAGTCTTACTACCATTCTCATCCACAGTTTCATAGGTTGCATTACTGGGTAGCCGAGTGGTATCCTCACTGTTGGTGGAATCTAAAGTGGCATCAGTTTCATCAAAGCGATTGTCATCATTGGCAGTATTGTCGACAATTCTCTTACCCTCATTATGCTCATCATCGGACTTCTCCAAGTTGGTTTCAGATCCTCTCTGACGGTCTAATTTCACTAGACGTAATTCATCTCTATTGTACAGTGCCTCATGGGAGTTTCCATTATTTTCTTTACTTTTCTGTTGCTTGCCTGTGTCTTCTTCATTCTCTATTTCTTCAAGCATTTCTGCTTCACCCATAAGATCCTCCTTGCCTTCATATTCTCTATCTTCATCATTCCGATCTTTGTCATCCACTGCAGCTTCATTGTCATCTTCTTTCTCATCCTCTTCTGCCATATTATTCAAGGCATTTCTATCAGATGCATCCCTACTATCCCGGAGATCTTTCCTACCAAGTTTGGGTCTTTCTTGTCTGTTTTGCAACTGTTCTGAAACATTGGTATTTCCCTCCTCCAAAACCTTTTTTCCAACAGGAGATTGCATCCATAGGTAGATAAACCACAAGAAGACAGCCAGCACGAGAAAAATCAGCAATACATATCTCACTTTCAAGCCTTTATTTTTATACTTCGTGCGAGAAGGTTGCCTAAACATGATTCCTTCCAGTGAGATTAAATTTATAGAATAAGGGAAATCCTGCTTGATGAACCCCTGTCCAACATAAAATGCAATGAAAATATGAAATTCATATAATAAAACAGATTGAAAAAATAAAAAATAAATAACATAACTTCATATCATAATTTGAGGCCAATCATTACGACTGTTGGTAGCATGCACGCATAACACCGAACAAACTAACAAACTCTCGAAACAACAGAAATAAGTGACACATTCAGATAAAATCAAAAAAGAAAGTAACTACATAACCAACCAAATTGACTAAACACGGTACAAACCAACAAAAATAAAAACATGATCAAAAATCGGAGAAATATTGCATACAAAACAATTCAATACGACTTCCACAAACCCTTAAAAAGCTTCTCGACTGAAAAAAGGCCTCTACCAACAATCAACACCCATACAGACAATACTATAAAAATGAAACACAAATTATAAAGAATGCTAACGCAAACAGTTCAAACAATCCACACCATCCGGCATGCAAAAACGTTATCGTCAGAACCATACAGTACAACTTCCATAAACATCACACAAAGCTTCTCCGATACAAACAAGACCTATACCAACAATCAACATCAAACAATACAACAAAATTTGTACAAAATCCAAACTCTCATACAACATCCAAGTAAACCTTCTACAAATTTATAAAATGTCTCTCGAATCCAAAACAGGACCTACACCAACAAACACATCCAACAATCCACAACCAGATTCATACAAAATCCCAACTCTTCGTACAACATCCAATCACGAAAGCAATCCACACCATCGGGAATGCTAAAAATTTTCCATCAGAACCATTCAATATACTTTTTATAAACATCTGACCAAGGTTCCTAGAATGCAGGCTTTTATGAGACACCAACAACCATAACAACCAACAATGCAACAAAATTGTATGCAAAATCCCAACGCTCCATACCAGTTCCAATCAAGAATAGTCCTCACATCCAGAACCAACCACAAAAACTCAAACTCCGCATCCGAGCCACCCCCACTATCACAAACAAGCAAAGCTGAACAGCACCGTCACCATGCCCGCAAGAAACACCAACCAAAGAAGCAACACCCCCATATCAGAATGCAAGAAAGGAGCAAGAAATGAAGCGGCGGTGCGTACCTCGACGGCGATGGGGGTGCAAAGGTTGGATCTTTTGGGTTGGACGAGAGGGAGTTGGTGAAGGTGTCAAGTGGGGGAAGATGATGAAATTATGGCGGGGGAGAGAAACGACGAGGTAATTTTTTTGATGCACACTCCACTGCGTGCACCCCTATGTACACCCTTTTTCCTCTTTTTTTTTTTAAAAAAATTACACGCC
>JAVDBV010003624.1:18948-41914 GCA_032619315.1 Piper longum | reverse complement strand
GCGAATATGGTCGCAGCTTCGGGTTTGGTCACGATCACGATCAACCATAGGGCAGTGGATCTGGTCGCAGATTTGGCATGACTTGCGGGTATGGCAACAGTAAATGGGCTTGATGGACCCAACTATGGCGGCGATGCAACGTCAGCTTTGAGGCTGCGGTGACGGCTTTTTATGTGGTGGTGGCTGGCAAAGATGGCCTAAATTTGTAGATCTTCGATTTAAGAGTGATTCAGTGTTGGTTTAACAGTCGATAGCTGTGCTAACGGGCGACGATTGTGGTGGAAATCTCTGGCAAAACTGATCTTGGTTGAGACTTTGCCTCTGTTTTTAGGTGATAGATGAAGCTTGATGTAGTGGGACTCGATTTAGATTTGTACATTGAGACAAAGTTGATCGATTGGAGGTTTTGGCTTATCCTGCGGTGGCTTCGGTCGATCGGATAGAGGCTGAAAAGATGGTGGCTTGCAAGTTATGCACGGCTCCGGCGAGCCCATTTTTGGGCAATTTTTTGGCCATTGACGGGCCTTCCGGCGGCAAATCTCGACTCGGTTTGTTAACAATATTTTACTTTGGCCGTCAATAGTCTAGGCTAGTCGGCGGGGGTCTTCAAGTTGGTAGCTTCTATTAACCTTTCTTTGCTCCAATCAACAACTTCTTATCAAAATTCCACAACAACGTCGAATTTTAGCGGGACTCCACCAAGATCTAAAAATTGCTTTATCAGCTTCACTTTGGATATTAAGGTTGGGTTGTGATGATTGGTGTTGGTCGAAAAATAGCCACGAAATCAACTTTTTTTTGGCAATTTTCTACTTCAAACTCCTTTATTTTCACTTGCAAAAGAGAAAAAATTCACCTTTTGAATAATATGTAGCGACAAAGCGGTAATAAATAATTTGACTTCAAAATAATCTCCAGCAGTGATGATAATCAGTAAGTAGAGCATGTTAGCTGGATGACAATCTCTATAACTCTTTAAAAGCTCTCTATGAGGTAGGTGACAAGTAGGGAATATGGTCCTTCTTTTCTTAATCATTAGCAACAATGAGTTGGAGGTCACCGAAAAGGTTCTCCAACGAGGCTTGTTCCGTTCTCTTTCGTTTTCCTATTTTTTTCTTTTGTTCTTTTTTTCTATTTTTTTTCTTTCTATATACGAGCCTCTTTTTTCTTCACGTTAATGCGGTATTTTTATATGACTCTTAATATATGTACAATTCTCAATTAGTGTCATTGAATCCGCACTTATCCAACTATTTTTAGTTCTTCATTTTAAGTCCTTAAAATCCTCACGAGCCCTTTATTCTTTTATTCTTCTTATCTTCTTCCTTTCTTCTTTAAGTTTTAGAACCAATGTAGACTATTTCTAATGACTAGTTGTGAAGGCATGAGTTCGACTAAGGGGTTTGATCACATTGTTCGGATGAATACATAGTTGTTAATTTTGGGAAAAATTAAATTCAACTTGTATTTTTTTTTTCCTGTCCTTATGTTTGCTATATGTTATGAAAGTAGAGTTATCTGCAAGGTCACTGTATTTGCATGTAGGTAACTAATTTATTCCAGTAGGAAACACGAGGAAAGATTAATTTGTATTAATAAATGCAAATCCAAGATAATATAAATTAAAAAAGGGCCTGATTATGATCAAAAGTAGTTTTTTGATTCATGTCATGCACTCTGATGCACAGAATGGGCGTCCTGGTTTTCCCATCGGAAACCTTTCAACCAATTACTGATCGAAACTACATGGTGTTGGTACGTCGTCGGCAGCGCCAACTACATGATTAATGAACCCTCCTTGATTAATGAACCTCCGCTATCCGGCAATGAAATTCCATTAAGTAGGCCCACAGAAACAGGAAAAGAAAGGAAATGCGAGAAAATGAAGAAACCGTCAATGTCATCGCCCATTGCTATCGTTTCAGGACTGGGTTTGGTGTGATCCTGCCACAAACCATGCCTTATCTCATCCGTTCCTATTCTTAATAAGTGACACTAAATCTTGATATTGTGATTGTGAAATCTAATTTCAGAGGTATATATAAGAAAACTAAGTTATTTCTTATAAAAAGGCAAGCTTTTCAACTTGAGCGATGCTCGTCTTCTTATGTTATGGTGTGTGCTTTTGTATTTTTCAAGGCTACGTTTTAGGTTCCAAGGCTATTTAAAAAATTTATGTAATGTGTGAGGCTGATTATACACGATGTTCAGCTTGACATGCTATTTTTTTATGTACATGTATGAATTTTTTAAGGCTTGTTCTTTTGTGGATTAGTATTCAAGTATTTCCAAGTTTATTACTTGTGAAAGGTATTTATTTGTATTTTCTAAAGGCTGATTAAGAACTGTGTAATTATATAGCTTTACATACCAGTTGGCTATGCAGTTTGAAGAAGTGAGGCTAATTATTTACGAAGGCATTGATGAACCTTAGTAAAGGAAGAAGCTGTTGAGGGCACAGTGTCACCGCCAGCACTTAGTGTTTAAACGTTAGAATTTTTTGCACTTAATCAGCTGGCATTGATAGTTTCACTCGGATTTTGTTGTTTCTATTATTATTACTTCTTGTATGATGGTAAGTGATTTAAATTCTCCATGGAAAACAGAGTATAGAAAAGGCTGTTGTAATTTTCAGAACAGTGTGAAACAAGTCTCCATAGAGGAGGTATAATTGTCATTTTCAAAATGAAGATATTTTGAAGTTTATCATTGTTTTTTATTTTTTAAAGGTTGATGCAATCAAGCTCATTTGAACCACCACAAGGAACAGTGAACAACTCTCGGCAGGATGTCGAACAAACAATGGAACGTGCTCCAATCATCATCAGTGTTAATTTTGCAGATGGATTGATAGATGTTTGATAAGATATTGTTTCATGGCATTTGAGTGAATAGCAATTGTTTGTATAATATGTATTTGTATTGATTTTTGTAATGTCGCACTTGATGGTCTGGATGCTTGTGGCATATTTAACAACTGTTTGAGGTTCCTAAAATGCTGCCAAATAATAATTTTTATGGCCAAATTTCTATTTTTTTATGAATGAATTGTTAATTTTATAAGAAGACGAGACCTTTGGGAGGCTCCACAATATTTTTCCAAAATTAAATGGCATATTATTTTTGTGTCTATGAAGCTTTCTTTAATCAATTAAATAAAAGGTCTCATTTCCTTGTGTAAGGTAAAGTTCATTAATTCTTCATCTTTTTCTAAGACTTACAAAATAATTCATTGATTATTTCATTTACCAATGTACTGTCGTGCATTGATTTACTTGTTGTAAAGAGTTAATCGGAAAAAATAAGTATAGTAAAATAATATATTTAAAATATAATTTTACTACATTTAGTACCAAACTATCGATTCAATTTGTTTTGGGCCAACTAAAAATGTTTTGGCTTAACCCATAAAAAGTTAATAGATTTTCTATCAAATTTTTTTTTTATTGATTCAAACACTTAAAAGAAAATCAATTTTCTTATTTTTTCAATCCAAACACATAAGAAATCTATGTAAAAATATTCTCTTTCCTTTTTCTTTTCTCTTATAATCTTTCAATCCAAAAGCAGGAAATTGTTATAAGTAGCAAGGGTGAATAACACTATCTAGAAGCCTAGTTGCTTGCCTTTTGATAATACACGATTATGTGTAACTCAATAATCCCAGCTCCAAGTAAACAAAGCATACTTTTAAATATTGCACAAGTGATTATATCAAAATTTTTAGGTGCAACGAGGGTATATATAGTTTAATTGGATTGAACTATATTTTAAAATTATAAATAAAATATTTCATTAAATATTAAAAATATTTTTTATCATTAATATATTATTAAATACAGATTAAAATAATAGAAATTAAAAAAACTGGATTTTATAAAAAAGTTATATTATAAAAATAAATACCGATTAAAATAATGTAACTTAATCCATACTAGAATTAAAGAGGCACATAATCGAGTAGAGCAATTCAGTATTTAAAATTATGAGTCATAAGGCGTGCAGACAATGAATTTACAAGTCAATAAAAGCTTTAGCATGTCAGGCCACATCAGGCGTTAATGTTTTTATGAAACATTTCGGCGTTTCTCAGTTACCATACATTAAACACCAATTGCATGCGCTGGGCAATTTACAGATGAGATCAAACTATGGCGGTCAACCCTATGTTATGTACAGGTGAAAAAGGTAAATTAAGGTCATTATCATTCCCAAAAAAATTGACCAAAAAATCATCAGCTCCTATCTATTTGGAGGGGGAAGTTAATTTCTGCTCTTCTGCATCATGCTTTGATTTTGCATCGCCACCCATCAATTCCAGAAAGCCTTCCACCTTCACTGGCTGTGACCTTGTGCTAGCCATACCCCTGCAGCATGAGATAATTAGTGGAAGTTTGGAAAGCTTAAACCATTCGATTCCAGTACTGTCCCTTGGCCTGACAGTAATTAGTAGCACGTATGTGCACGGAACAAATCAGGCGAAAAATAGAAAAGAAGTAATGAATGCAGGTAATCAAAAAACATGATTATCAGTGTATCAAAGACATTAAACAATCTGAATCCAGGTGTTCCAAAAGAAACACACAGCAGCAAAGATAGTTCCTCACAAGTCACAACCTGCCATGCACCATATTCTATCCTTCATTTGCACTCAAATTGTAGAAGATATTATTAATGAAAGCATAGAATAGTTTGTTCAAGAATCGTGGTATAAGAGAAACTTTTAAATCTACTGGAACATTTTCCTTATGACTGGACAGAACTTACTGTGGTTGCATGTGAGAAACTTGAACAGAAGGCATCGATTTAAGCTGCTGCCCAGTTTGAGAATAATTGTTCGCCATAGCCAACTGGTGCGCAGGATGAGACTGGTGATTTGAAGCAACCATCTGGTGAGCACTCTGAGACTGGTGGATTGCACTTGTCATGTGTCTAAACTGAAGTTGCCTACTGACTGATGCAATAGTAGCACTGTCCATAGGTAGCTCCATGGGGCTTTCCGTTTTGACTTCCACCATTGGTCGGCTCTTCTCGGAGGTCATAATCACTGGACTGGGAGGAGATTGTAGGTGCTTTCTCAGCAAATGCTGTTGTTGGAAGGCCAAATTCTGAGTATGAAGCATTTGCATGTGTGGATGCATCTGTCTTGGCATCTGAAAGTTCAAGTGCAAAGTGATCAGTTACAGAAGTGTTAATGCAAGACAAGCAGATCAAGGAGAGGATTTGACACCAGGATTGATCACACAAGTAATAAACACTCATAAATAAGCTCCGCATTCTGAGTAGCACTTTATGATTAAGTCTACAATAGCATGCGAAATAATCTACAGATCAAGGAGAGGATTTGACACCAGGATTGATCACAACAAGTAATAAACACTCATAAATAAGCTCCGCATTCTGAGTAGCACTTTATGATTAAGTCTACAATAGCATGCGAAATAATCTACAGATCAAGGAGAGGATTTGACACCAGGATTGATCACAACAAGTAATAAACACTCATAAATAAGCTCCGCATTCTGAGTAGCACTTTATGATTAAGTCTACAATAGCATGCGAAATAATCTACAGATCAAGGAGAGGATTTGACACCAGGATTGATCACAACAAGTAATAAACACTCATAAATAAGCTCCGCATTCTGAGTAGCACTTTATGATTAAGTCTACAATAGCATGCGAAATAATCTACAGATCAAGGAGAGGATTTGACACCAGGATTGATCACAACAAGTAATAAACACTCATAAATAAGCTCCGCATTCTGAGTAGCACTTTATGATTAAGTCTACAATAGCATGCGAAATAATCTACAGATCAAGGAGAGGATTTGACACCAGGATTGATCACAACAAGTAATAAACACTCATAAATAAGCTCCGCATTCTGAGTAGCACTTTATGATTAAGTCTACAATAGCATGCGAAATAATCTACAGATCAAGGAGAGGATTTGACACCAGGATTGATCACAACAAGTAATAAACACTCATAAATAAGCTCCGCATTCTGAGTAGCACTTTATGATTTAAGTCTACAATAGCATGTGAAATAATCTAAAGCAAAATAATTAAGTGTATCCTACCTGATGAGCTTGGATCAATGGATTTGAAGGTTGAGGAGTCCCCTGTAGTTTGTTCTGTGATTGTGAAATACCTTTAGCACCATGCTTAACATAATCTGCGAGAGTCCCTATGTTACTACAAGGTGTAAAATGGAAATTTATGTTAGTTGACGGGATCAAGTGAAAATCTTCCAGAGATTGTAACGGCTGCAAACAATTAATCTAATAATAAACTTCTACGTCTTCCAAAAAGTAATATTAAAAGGCTGCACTTATAAGTTGGTAATATATTTAGTATGTTAGATGTCAAGCAATCCAGAAGCTATCATTATTTATAATAACAGTCTTGCAAATTGTGGCATTTCGCACATCTCACATACTTTCCATGAGCCATAAAGAAGCATGTATCCACTAAAAGCAGTTCACAACCTCCTAATTGTACACTCATAAATCATCAAAATTTTTTTTCAAAGTAGCAATTAGAAATGAATATCGTTTGACATGAATAACGGACACAAGCCCAAAATCTAGATGATTTAAGTTAAAAAATGTCGTTGAAATTCGATTACGGTTTTCATTTATATATTAGCAATTCCTACCACATTTTGAAAATAACTTCCCATCTAAGAAAGAATACAGGTGAACAGTACAAGTACACGACAATCTTCAATACATTACAATTTACTGTTCCTCTTAAACATCTTGAAAAAGTTATGTGGGCTTATTCTCGTTCGAAATGAAAGAAAAGTAGAAATACAGCTTTAGTACCAAGTTTCTATTAACGTTCACAAAACACAGCACCAATTATTAAGTTCATTAAATGATTTCATCATGCAAGACAAGAAATTAGTTTAAAAAATTACTTCAAGGAGATTGGAAACATACCTATATCCAATTGTGTCTAAAAACATCTTCAGAAGCTCTACGGCAGAATATTGCTTTCTATAATTATCACTGAGCACTTTCAGGGTTTTCCCTAGTTTGCCAATGTGGCAGCTAAGAAACTGAGAAAGAACTTTTAAGGAAGCTTCAGTTGCTCCTTCTGCTCCAACATTTGACAGAATGCGAGCTACAAGTTTTTGACTCATATGCACCGCTTGTTCCTCACTTAAACAGCTTCTTTTCACACCAGGAATATTTCCTAAGTATTTATTCCTCCCAGATCCTATTCTTAGATCATCTGGCTTTATACCAAACTTTTCATACATTGCAGCACTTCTACTACCGATAGGTGGCAAAGTATCAAGAATACCACATATTTCCGTCTTGGGGATGTCTTTATCTCTATTTACAGCCACAATTGCATTTTCAGGCACACAGTTAAAAGGGAATAAAACCTCAGGGAGAAACCAACCCTCCTCAACTACTGAACCTGCCATTTGGGCTAAATCTGATTGGTTGGTATAAGAGTTACTGTCCCAGGCAGAGCCCGAAAGACCAGATACCCGGTCTTCCTTAAATGGCAACCCCCTTTTCTTCAGCCTCTTCAGCAGAGTGAGATAATCAGCCATGCCCTCAGAAGTTCTCTTCATCGGTTCTCCCTCTCCGTGATGAATTCTATGTTGTCTTCTCATTCTATACTCCAATGAGCGATGGCTATACCATGATTTACCTACTTCATCCTTTGCTTTTGATCCAATACTTGAACCCCCAGAAGGGCCATATGGCATTTTAGATTGCCCCTGAAGATTGCATAAAATAATTTGCTTAGAACTATTCATGCATATATTACTCCATAAGTAAAATCAGTTCAAAACACACTATGCCAAGGAATCTGTAAAATGGTTTGATGAGGGGACATGTACAATAATAATGTGCATGTGCTAGAAAAATGGTTTCTCAACTCTGAAAAGCAAAGAAATGCATATACCAGCAAGTCGCAAGATAAATGATTATTACAAGAAGTCACAAGATAAATGATTATAAAAAGAAGTCACCAGATTAATGATCACCTGAAAAAGGAGGTAAATTGCAAAAAAAAAAAAAAAAAAAATCCTGCAAGATGTGACCTCAAAAAGAAAACTAATAAGCTGAACTTAAGCCCTTAGTCCATTAAATATCTTCTTGCATGCACACTATCGTTGAAATATTGTGCTTTAAAATCTCTGAGCACTGCGACACTCATATTTTTGGTTATGAGACTCGCAGCCCTCGTCCCTTTCGTTTTTGTGGTGTTTTTCATGGCGCCGTAGCGCTGTGTTTTCGGTGTCAGGGCACTTGGCACACCCACTCACTTTGGGTCATCTCTCTTGTCTTTTTTCTCTATAAACTTGTCTTTCCTGGGAAAGTGGCAGTTTTTGCCTACCTTTTGGGTCTCTTCTTCCCACCTTATCTCCTGCAATTTTTATCGAGTTCTTTAGAAGAAAACTTGATTTTGAAAAGAAATTATGCTTTGATCCTGCGGTGTGACAAGAGAACGAAGGTTCTCCTTGATATAGCACGTTTAAGGAGAAGAACCTATTGTATCTTGGATGCAAGTTACTAGAGAATGCTCTAGTGTAGAGGGTGCTAATCTTGGATTGAAGGAAGCACTTTGGCATGCCTTGGATTCCAAACTTAACAGTAGTTGTTTTTCAACATATCTTATCCAAACAATATACACTACTATTGAAAACCAGGTTGCCCTAAATGTTCAGACAAATTTTAGTGGAAATACAGCAAGCCCTAACAGAAATGGCATCCCACCAAACTGGAAAAGATATAGTAGGAATGAAAAACGGACAGGAGATGGTACGGGATTTTATGTCAACATAGGATCGTGAAGAACATTAATTGGGGTGCAACCACATATTTAGTAAACCTTGGAATTTATCAACGAAGGTAGATTAGAACCCACTTCAAGCTCAATGTCGCTCTGAGGATCCTCTTCCAGAGAGAAGTATACATCATCTCCGTGTAATTGTAGATCTGCAAGACAAACAGCTTTGTTAGCAAAGCACCGAAGGAAATGAAATCAGGGGATCAAGGCAATTAGCGCAGAAAGCATCACAAAAAAAGACAAAAAAATTAAGGAAAAACTGCATGCTGCATCATAATCCCCCACACCTCTTCCATATTATAAACAACAATGAACAACGTCACCACAGGTACAAAGAAGCATTTGCTAAACGAAAATTCAAGTGATCAGGTACAACAGCCCCATCTTCCCAGACTCCAATCAAACAAACTTAACACCAAAAAGCTAAGCAGCACTTTTCAGTTTGCAACATCTTGTTAATTTTTCAATTTCATTTCCACAGAAAAAAAAGGACACACAAAAATGAATAGATCCGAGAGAAAGAGAGGAGAGGGAAGGGAAGGGCGAGGGCGCACAATTAGGGTTGAGAGCGGCGGGCGTTTGAGAGGAAGGGGGAGGAGACGAGAGGAAGAGCGACACCGAGGCCTTGTCGAAGAGAAGAGCGCGGGCTCGGAGCTGGAGCTGGAGCTGGGACCGAGATTGTGAGCCGTCGGCGGCGAGGAAGGAATCCCAGAGCGAGGGGGACGCCAGGAACTGGGCAAAAGAGGAGTAGGCCGCCTCCCCCAGCCACGCCCTCCACACGCCGCAGCTCTCCAACCGCCGCGCAAGCTCGAACCCACGCCCGTCTTCGCCAAGCAGCGCCGCCATCGCTGCCGTCGAGATCACCGGCGCAGACCGGAGGGACGACCGGCGTTAGAGGTGGACGCAGCTCAAATTATGTGTGCCGGGATTTGTGTTCGCCGTATGTACGCACTACTAAAAATAAGCCCAGGATTGGGTTCGGATAGATAATGTTTGAGATTTGGATTAGGTGTGTAATATATTCAAAAATATTTTTTAATCCGATCTATTATATAATATTTAAGTTTAAATTTCCGTATTTAAATTTATAATGGTTATATTTTTTTATTATATTAGATTAATATAATAGATAAAATAAACGCAACATTTTAATTCGATTCATATACCAACTCTTCCAAATCCATTTTATTAGTAAGGTTTATAGGTTTGCTGCGTTTGCATAAGACCAATTCTTTTTAAAAAATCGATTTTTTCTAAAAAAAAAGTTAATATACTTTGAGTAAAAACATGGATGCAATCTAATTCACGTTAAAATTTAACTATATATTTTTCATTGTAAGAGCTAGAAAACAAATTCTTTATATTACCTAGAGTAAGATTTAACTATAAGTCTTTTTAATATTATATTATATATATTTTTAAAAAAAATGATACACTAAAATTGTTAAAATCCAGTTCGAATCAAATATTTATAATTACAGTTACAATATATTTTGTAATATTTTATTTATATATATTACATGTGCACTTTAGATGACTCATACAAATTTTACTATGATTCCTGAATAATATTTATGTTTAATTATTTATATTTTTTAAAAGAAGATGTCTAAATCTAACTTATAGCATAAGTTGAGCTAAAAATTTTAATTACAAATATAAAATTATATGTTTCACTATCATAATAACAACTATTTATTGATTTTTTAAATAATCAAATACTGTATATGAAATTATATTTTTTTATTGATGAAATTATAATTAAGTAAATATCTATTTAACAAATTAAAATACAAATTTTATAAAGACAAACAATATAAATTGAAAAAGGCACATATTTAAGCCATCTATTTAACAATATATCATCCACTAATCTCTCATCAATGGTAAAAAACACATGATAATTATTTTTATTATTATTATTATTAGAGTTTTTTACCAAAAAAGATTTTTTTAATATTATCAATGAAGGGACAATCAAACCTAATTATCAGAAAATAGGAAAAATATAAATTATTTAAAATATTCTCACTTAAAAATTATAATAAAATAAACCAAAATTTAAAAATAAAAAATTATTTTTAAATAGGAGCGGCGGGCGGGCCGCCCAAGTATTGGGCCCTAAGGTTAAATCCCCTCTACCCACAACCCGAAGAGGGCTTTCGGGGCGACAGTTAGTTTCTTTTTTAAAAGAAAATTAATTTTTTTAAAAGGAGAGGATAATTTTACCATTTTAGTATATTTTCCGTTTTTTTAATAATTATACCTGATCTTTTCTAAGTCCTATAACATCAAATAAATTTCCCTTATTATTATTTTTTTAAAAATTGATTAATTAAATTATTTCAGATAAAGATGCAAATAAAAATTAACAAACACAAATATTAGAGCCCGCCAGTTAACAACTAATTGTAGTAAAAAATTAATTTGACATATATATATATATATATATATTCCTAAGTTCTTGTTATATAATATATAAAAATAGAAGTTAAATATTTTAAACCGAGCAAAACGGTGCGAGAAAGTTTGACTAGAGTAACAGCTCCTGTCACAAAATTGGAAATAAATTTTTGCATCTCCGTGAAATTCTTCGACCCACACAAAAATTGTATTGAAAACTGATCACAAAAAGCAGAAACCTCAGTCCTTACCTTCCTTCTCATCAAATTAAGAGAGGCTGATGTACTTTTTGACTTACAAATGAGGTAAATGAATAACGAAGGCACAGGCGATACAGTGTGAAACATTGTAAGGTCCCCATTGAGAGCTTCAGAGTCGAAGCTACGATCTTCAACTTTGTTTACTTTCCCTTTAATCAAAACTACAAATGTAACATTTTCCTTATTTACATCAGTTTTTTCTCGATTTTCCCGAAACCGAATCTCGTATTCTTCTGTCACACTAACATGTGTAGTTTAATATAAACATTCAGCCAACGTGTATCCACTGAAGAATAAAACTTTGCAATTGTGCCCATCATCTGAATTTCGTGCACATAATATAAGCACATCAAATATCTTCCGTCAACAGCGGACCAAGTGTCTCCGTAATGCCCAAAGAATGAAAAATGCCCAAATGAGAAAAAAGTCACAGCTCCTGTATCCCCACAGTATCTCAGAAAGCAATGGTGAAGTTTTGTACATCTGAAATTACTGTTGTATCTCAGAAATTTCTGTAGCAAACCACTGTCAACTTTACAAAATGAAGGAACAGGCTTTTGAGTCGACACAGCCGACTGCCGATTGCTGTCAAATGTGATGACAATCACAACCATTTTCAGCTGTAGAAAAAAAAAGCAGTAAGAAGGAAAAACGTTATACAAAAGAAAATTAAAAATCATGCCGCCGAAGGACCACTTATGCACTACTTTCACCAAATTTCTTATCTATGAAAAGCATACTATAGGCTGAAACTAAAGCAGGTAATTCATAGTCAAGAATACCCATGCTACCAAATATTAAAGGTCTAAAGCATAACATTAGTGCACTGATGGTATTAAATATGCAGTCACAGATGATTACTATTAGAACAACAAATCAAATAATACCGGAACTATATCAAATACAATAATTAGAATACATGTGTCAACAAGAACAATTTATATTTTAAAAGCTGGATATGAATACATGGCCACGAAAATAGGTTGTTAGAGGGAAAGTTTAAAAGGGTGAGGAGGATAGGAGAAGGGGGATGAAAATAAAATAAAACTGTGGAATTTTTTTTTCTGATTACTACCATAGAGAGGAGATTTGTAAGTCCGATTACAACCAAGTACTATAATGGGTGTGACAGCTTGTGTAAACAAACCAAGCCAACCTTGATTACTTCCTCCTAAAATAGGGCTAGCAAAATGGATTCCAATTCATCATTACACATAATCATAAATCATATTAAACCTCAATTCATAATGGTCCACTCAACTACTAACTAAATTGACAAAAGAAGTTTAAAACATAGTTACCACAGTAACTAAATTGACAAAAGAAGAAGGCATCAAGACAGTCAGATGCAAGTACCTTGAAGAATCAATTCCCCTGAAAAGCAAGAATATAATATGTGAAAATTTATCTTCCATAGAGATCTATCCAACTGCAGATGTCTTGTACTTAGTGCGAGAAACAGAACCCTTTTTTAGCTGCGGATTTTCTATAGAGTAAACCAGGAGACTTCCATCTCTAGTTCCAGCCAAAAAACATTCTTCTGGCGTCACAGTTAAAGCGGTAATAGTTTTTCCAATTCCATCATATTTCATCACAGTCTCCAATAAGTGCATAGATCTCACCACTATTTGCCCTTGGTCCCCAGCACACACCACAAACTCGCCGCAAGCACTCAATTCCACACAGTTAAGACGACCATTGGATTCAGCAGTTGCAATGTACTTACCATTAATTGAATATAAATGCAGGCTTAAGTCATCATCTGAATAAATAACTACATTTCCATGCCGGGAAGCAACCAATTTTGATAAGGGACACCTGGCAGGGTGTTGGATGGATCGAACATAGCAGCCCTCACGCAATGTATGAAAAATGCAGGTTCCATCTTTCGAACCACTAATAACTATGTCAATTTCTACACTAACAAACAGGCACGTGATTATGTCATCATGGCCACAAAGTATATGAAAAGGACTCCCCACAATGACAGGATTCTTACTAGGAAGCTCTAACTGTGTGTTTCTTAATTTTTTATCCATTGTCCTAACAGGAGAAACATCCCACAGCATGACTGTTGTGTCATAACTTCCAGTAGCCAGGACACTTCCATCAGATGACACTGCAACGCAACTTTCAATTAATTTTTCGAAAACAAATAAAAATAACTTCACTACTAAGCAATCATGCAGTAAAAAAAATTTGAGATGTTAGAAATGAAAGGTTAAGTGTAACAATATAAGTCCATATATTTGTTTAGATGTGCGCTAGAACGGACTGTGCTTGTAGGCTGAGGAAAAAATTCTTAAGATGGAAAAGGACAGTTACACAACCAGTAACTACAGGGAAGGATCAGTATATGTAGGGGTAAATCAATATATCTTTTATGTAAGTATTTTTGAAGAGATAGACACAGGCTCATAGTTTGCATTTAGACAATTACAAACAAGGTGGAAAGATTGCATAATTAAAGATGGTAATGTACCCGAAAAAAGAAAAGAGCATTTAAGCGGAGGTAGAAAATTGACAATTCCAACTTAATCAAACAAAGAAGTGGGGGATAATATAAGAAGAGCTTTTTACCAAAAAAAGGGAGAATTTTTTTTTATAATATTACCAGGTGATTGAAAAATTAAGCCAAATTACCATAAAATGAGAAAAAAATATGAATTATCTCAAATATCCTCATTTAAAAATTTAAAATAAACACAACCTAATAGAACCATTTAAAAAAAACTTTAATTTGTTTTTCCTGGTCTTGGGGCCACCAAAGCCAACAAGCCTCGGGGAGGCTAGATCTAGTCCCCCCTAGGCCTTGGGGTGGTTGGCTCTGGCCGACCGTGTGGATGGCAAAATTTTTTTTTTAAAAGTTAAAAACTAGCCACGTGCAAGAGAGAGCAGCTCGATCACACCAGAGGCCACCATATCTGGTGAGAGGAGCCAAATTAGGCCTTGGGTGGTCGAATTTGGCCACCCCAAGCCAGATCCGCAAGATCTCAACCGCCAGCAGAGGTGACTAAGTTATTTTTTAAAATTTTTAAATGAGAGGGCAAACATGCCATTATAATAAAATTTCCCCTTTTGTAGTAGTTATACTAGATTTTTCTGTAGCTTGATAATGTCAAAAATTTCCCCCTTAATAAAAAGCTCATATAAGAAACAAAACAAAAAGAAAGAACAAAAAAAGAAAAAAGAAAAAAAAGAAAACTACATCACAGGTAGAACTGGGGAAAATGCATTGCAACCAACTAATAATTTGAATCTAAATAGTCCAATGCAAGCAGTAATCAAAATATGATAGAAATTTTGTTAAAAAATATTACTTGGTTTATTAGGATTTGAAGAAGTTTTGGCTGTCGAATATTCTGAAAAAACAACAGTGGAGAATCAAAAGGAAAAAGAAAGGATATAAGCAAGAAGATTTACCTGCTACACAGCTAACTACATCCTTATGGTTTCTGACACTTTGAACAATTTTCCCATCATTTAAGGAAGTTATGTGGAAACTGTTTCCCCAATTTCCACAGGTAATAAGGAAATTCTCAGATGATGTTTGAAGTATAGCAAAATTCTGTCGTCCAAGATGAATATTCTCAACCATTGGAGTCCTAATGTTCCGAGAGGGCAGAACATCAGGACCAATACCAAAAAATGGTTCCTGCCAATATTTTCTCAAATGAAGGTTTAACTTGTAAAGAGTAAATGTTCAACAATTAAAAAATAAAATTTTCAGATGGAAGTTGGAAACATGCAGCCAACATGTTAATATTCAATGAATTTGATAATAACATGCATGTGCCACTTATGACGAATTTAAGAAGAAAAGAATCTACAAATGGAAAATAAAAAGTGGCCAAGTAAATTATTAAGAGAGAACTCATCCAAAAAGTAATAAAAACAAATAAAGCAATACTAAGAAAAGTTATTCAGCAACCAATAAATGGACAGCAGACCTCTACAAGAGGCAATAAAGTATCATTGAACTACACTTAGCTTCCAAGGGAAAGAACATTCGTATGATCCACTAGGGCTCCAATAAGCTCACTTTTCAAGATAAGGCGCTCCTTATGCATATAAATGATGTTTCACACCAGAAAGGATAGGAAGGCACCCTATAAAATCATAGTTGACTCGACAAATTATAGGCACAACTTAACATGTGCCCTTCATTATGGCATGGCAATATCAGACTAAAGATTGACATGCCAAATTTGTTTTCGTGCCCCACATCACCATATGTCAATTTTAGATCCATAGGTTATATAAAAATAACACCCTGATGTTAGTCTCCCTTTGTTTGCCACCAACATTTTTTTTTATGCATAGGGTGCCCTTCTTTCGGCTGCATCTCAAAAATAAATTCAATAATAGTTGGCATTTAAAGCGGTAGGTACATATTTGTGGAGGCTAACAAAACCAGCTTGTAAAAATGGTCATACAATATTGTTCTATCTATGATAATAGAATAAAACTATATAAAATCTTAAATAAAAAAAAACAAAATATTAAATTACACACCTGTGAACTAGAAAACGTGAAATTTCCACCTGATTGCAACTGTGTGGTGACCCACACTTTGACTGACATGACCAGTTCCATGTTGACAAATAGAACATTGGAATCAAAAACCCCAATGAAAAGTAGAGCTGACGGATGAGTTGTAGAGATCATAGAGGTTAAAGTTATTGAGGCAGGAGCGAAGTATAAAGGATGTGCAATTGGAATTGGGGTTCCCCGTCTAGGATGCTTCTTACGAAATATCTGGATTGGAGTTTGGCCAAAATTTGCAATTTGATCCTCAATGGCTGATCGCTGCAACTCGTCATCCATGGTATCTAGATCTACAGACCCTTCATAAGTGAGGTAGTAAAACACATTTGCTGCCTGTAGGAAGAAAAACTTGAAATTACACTCTGATTGAAATTACACTCCGACATGAACAAATAAAAATATATATTTACAAAAAAAATCTGGAAAGAAGTAATATATTACCTCCACAGCAGGTTTTCCACGTTGCTTATACCCAAATATTAAATCAATCCAGTGATGGAGGTTGGAGCTTACGTATTCACTTTCAAGGGCTTCACGATTTTTACAAACAAATTCTTCTGGAGATCCCTGCATCAGTGAATACCAATTATGAATGCAAAGTGTAATGCCCACCATTGAAGACAAAATAAAAATGACATCAAGACTCAGAAATGATATTTCCAGTCTATTCTTAGCTATTAGTTTCAAGTTAGCCACTGTTAGATAGTTTCACTGCAGCGAGAATGAGGCTGCTTAAAGATCCTTCTGAAAGAGTAAATGCAAAGCAACGTCAAGTCGGAGCAAAACTGGACAGGTAAAGGTTATGAAAACTAGCTTCAACACATACATAGTCACATCAAATGGCAGAATGCCAACCATACAAACTATTAACAAATACACTCATCACACTGATTATATTATAAAAAAATAGAAAGAGTAATCATAAAATAATTTGAATAAGTTGCATCAGTAAAAAATTCCGAAATGAAGGCGAGAACAAATGGGACACGCATTAGTAATTACCTTTGCCCAAGGTGGAAGTGTAACATCGCCTAGAGGCACACCATCTTGCTTCACTCCCAAATGATACAAGTTGGAATTAACTAAAAACTCGGGCATGTAAAAGAATTCAGGAATTAACTCTTTGACATCACTCGTGTTAGACAAACAGTTGCTATATGTGCTCTCAATACTTTGGAATAGCCTATCTGCATGGTCAAATTTGCCGCCCTGATGGTACATGTTACAAGTCTGAGTAAAAAGATCGAGAGAACTGGACCAGGTAATAATGCATTTAAGTGAACTATGCCATGCAATAATGCATAAATAAGACAATGACCAGTACCAGCTTTTGTCTCATTCACACAAGCAAGATGCAGATCAACAACTGAAAGATGATAACAGTAAATAAAGAAATTGGGCTTATCAAAATTGTATTCACACTTCAGATACCTGTAAATTACGGTGAAGAGACGTAAATGGTTCCAGGCGAAGCAAATAATACAGTACTATACCCATACTTGAATAATGTGAGCCATAATAAAAGCTGCAATGCAAAATAAATTACAAACACAATCAACATCAAGGTCATTAAACACTACTACAACTATTTGGACTAGCCATATAAATTCCATTCTGCAAGTTGACGGGGTCAATCCTAGATTATCTAGGCACATTATTAACCAACTCATCAATTTAAGAGGAATACTTTATAAAGAGCCAGACACAATTGAACAACATGAATAAGCCATAGTTTAGAGTGCACTCGAATTTAAGTAAGAAAATTGATTGGTAGGGCATCATTAGCAAAAACATCATCACCCTCCTGATTCCAAGTAAACTAAGTTCTCCCCATAAAATTGATGACACAAAATCCAAATATAAATAAGCAGCAAGTTGTAAACCTAATAATAATGAAGTGTAGGAAAAAGAATACTTACTTCCTTTTAAGTCAAAGTATGAATAGGAATCACAAGTAAGTTCACAAACCAGTGGGAAATAAAAAATAAATCCCATAAGATGGCCTAAGCGGGATTTCACAAATAGGCTAGGAAAAAACTAAAATATAAACATTTCTAATGCAAATAAAACTCTAATAATAACTTTCATCAAATAATTCTTTGTATAACATTGAGCATCATCCTCTAGCATGGCAGCCTATTACAAGACGCTATATGCGTAACCATACAACAAAAGATCGATTTCGGAAACATGCAAACAACACATAATACCAGCTGATGACTAAGCTCCATAACAGGAGAAAATATAAAAAATGTGTTCAACTTATCAGTTATAAACACAAGAAAAATAAAGCATGTGCACATTTGATGAGCATTTCAAGGACTTCAATCAGATTGACAAATATTAAAAGTAATTACCTTGGAATATCAGGATCACTAAAATTTTGATATCTATCTTCAAAAACCTGAAAAGAAATTTTTTTTAAAAAAAAAGAATCACCACAATTTATAGTCTACTGATGGAGTGCACCTTCTAAATAAGGAAGCACAGTGATACCATATCTAGCAAGGGGAAAATCCTCATTTTGGCAAGACAAATTCAAGAAGAGGATATCATGCACTAGAAAACAGCTGAGCGGATTCATGTTCAGGAAGTAGTTGGAAATTAAAACAGCTTTGAACTTTGAGTGTTATGCATCGATTTGTTTTTCAAATGGCATGAATCTATTGTATTTATTCCATAAATCAATTTATAAGATTCAAGGTCCTTTCTGATATTAATTCATTTCATCTATGGTATTTGCTATTATTGTCACTAGGTTTAATTTTTTAAAAATAGAAAACATTAGGAGCCAATGGATTGCAACAGAAGATTGATGATCACACTCTGTCAATTTTAACCTTAGCAACAGCTGGTCAAGCCTTTTTTTTTTAACTATTTGTAGATATCAAACCTCGTCAATTCATCCACATGTTTCAGAATTTAAAATTTTATCCCTTAGAAAACACTAGACCACTGCTTAGAGCAGTAACTGATACATATAAGTTTTAGACCTCTTTACTCCAGATCACGTGTTTTGAAGGTAATAACTTCTTCCCTTCGGATATAAAATGAAAAGAGAAACAAATTGTACCTCAAATCGCTTAGAATTCAAAGCTCCTATAGGTTTTGTAAGATCCCGGAAGGTTGACGCTTTGTTAAAATCCAGCTTCTCGGAAGTATAATCAGCCAACACCCAAGGAAAAACAGGGTACTGGGTCAAATCATTATATGATCGCCCAGCAAGAGTGTTTAATACCATTAAATACTCAAAGTTACTCATTTCCCTTCTCTTCCAACTTTCTCTGGCATTTTCAGCCATTTCAAGACTTACCCGTCTATCAACAAAAGAAATCATAGCTTTCCTCTCTTTGGCGTTTCCTTTTGGAAAGGCAGCCTCATTTCTTCTGTTAACAATTAGTGTTCCAACATCTTTTGCGTCCTTCTGGGATGAGAAATTAAAAAATGCTGGGGCGACAGAATCATTGAAAAATATCTCTATTGCAGTGTACCTAAGCAGATATCGAGTCCAATGAACGGCTTTTATCTGAAATAAAAAGTAGAGTCAGACATTCATCAATTACTTAGACAAATGATTAAAAAGTGCAAGCTTTGTACCTTAGTAATGTTCCACCTGCGATGCCTTTTCACTTTATCTTGGTGTTTTAGAAATAAATTCTCAGAAAGATTATCAAAGTGATGAAGAAAATTTGCTTTATGACAATCCATGTCCGGTAAAATGGATCCTCTTTGAAATTTAAATTTATGGATCTCCCCCAACGATTCACTTGAGCCAGGATCCTTACTGCTAAATTGGCTAAAAATTGAGGATGCTGCAGTTCCTTCAACCAAAAACTCACCAAAGAAATGAAGTTCATTATGCATAATTGCCAAATGCCCAGCTAACTTTCTCTTTGTTGCAACAAGTACACATGGGACAGAAAGGAGGACCTGACCATAAATACGCGGATTGAACCGTCATTTTTCATGATACAGTTCTTGAAGGACATAGAACATAAACAAGATAATACCTCATTAGTTTCAGTTCTGGCAGCAACAGAAGTATCCTCCATAGTATCTTTTTCCTGGTCTGTAACTTGGTCTGAAAAATTCTCAATCTTCAAATCATTTACATTGGAGTCTATGTCGTAGGTTTCTGAGTTGCCGTCTTCAGTGATTCCTCGAATGCCCTTCAAAAGGAAGCGTTTCATTTTCTCAGGAACATCACTCCCAAAAATAGAAGTACCAACATCGGTAGCATTTCCCATCTCAGTAGATGAAATGTCAGAGGGGTGACACAAGTGTTCACTGAAATGATAGTTCCTTTTCAACTTCAATCGCCTTCGCCACAAATCTTCTGTTTTGTCAAGTTTCCAGCGTTTAATCATGCTATTAGGAAATGCATTTGCTGACCAAGGACCTCTTTCATCAACCAACATCCGAATGACATGGGCCCATTTTTCCTGTTAAAAAAACATCATAAAAAACAAAACAGCAGCAAATCATTCTGAAGAAAGTGAGGGAGTAACAAAAACTTACTGCAACACCTTGCTGGTACTCATCAATTGCAAGTTGAGCTGCAGCTCTTCTCTTATCATCGGCAGAAAGAATTAAGTTCAAGTTGGCTTGCACTTCTTCTTCCAACACGAGCTTTTGACTAATTTCAGCAGAGATATTTTCTTCCAGTTTCATACAGAACTCCTGTAGCTGCACTTGACGGTCAGCCTTTAAAGACGTAACATATATTTCCTCATCAACAACCTGATAGAAGTCAGCATTACCATGCATGGAACTTTTACCCAACAAAATAAAAAACATAGATACACAAATATACATAAATAGATATGTTCACACCGCAGAGAGAAGGCACTCCTTCTGAAGCAAATTATGAATTGTACCAGCTTCCTTCATGTTGATCCCAAAATCCGATGAATCTTCCTTTCCCTGAATATTCTTCAAGAGCATGGACTTCCCACACTGAACAGTTTCCCGAATCAGATGGGATATAACATGAAAGCGGGCTCCATCATCAATCATTTCACACTGTGATCTCACAGTTAGTAAAGACCTGCATAGCAAAGCAACTTTATTGCATATTTACTGTAAATTAATTGAAAAAGAAGAAAAGCACAGAAAACTTTCTAGCAACAATGTATAGGGCATACCAAATGAAAAGTTGAAATCTGTTTTTGCATTGCTCATCATCCGTATTCAGGAGATAAGGAAGCAAAGATAGGAACAGCTGAACACATCTTGATGCACGTTCTAGATTAGCATGGCAAATGTACAATATAACAAGTCTAAACACAATCCTTGGGCACTTTTCTCCCCTCAGCAGCATAGCTTTATCAACATATTTAATGGTTTTTCCACTCAATGCACTCCCAATTCCACCTGACACAACTACAGCAGCCATCTCAGCAGCAGGTATGTTAAGGGATTCCACTAATCCTCGAGCTCTTTGACCAAGAGAAGGGCCCACTGGAGTTGCTGATTTTGCAATCGACTTGCTTGGAATCCGATCATTCATCCCACTAAGGACAAACCAAAGCTTATCATACAATGTCCACCACCTATCATTCACTGCTTCAACATTCCTGCAACAAGTTTACCATAACCCAGGCAGATAAGAAAAAGACAATGCAAAAGAAAATTATCATCAACATCATCTGGAACTTAACCCGACCAAACTAGGCTGGGGACGGCAGCATGGATTTGTACCGCCTATTAAATGGTTGACCGGTGCACGAAGGCTCCCAGAAGTGCGGGGACCAGGGAAATACAGACCACAAAGTGTACATTATCAATCATATACTGCATTTTTGCAAACTTCTTCTTCCACTATCTATTGATTTCCCAATAATAGAAGTTGTGGCCAGGCTTCCCTTCATTTTGCACCATCTATTGATTTCCCAATATTTTTACTTAGTCCAACTACTGGACTTGCAAACTTCATAATTAATTGCACCTAATACAACTTCTATTTCTTTCCCAATATTTAACAGTTGCACTTGTTTATCAACTGCTAAGAGTTGCTGTGTGTGACGAGAGACACAGGTTCACGTTGTGGAACCAACCTCTGGCAAAAATGCACAGTAGGCTCCCCTCTTTTATCTAACAGATTATTGAAATTAAAAACCTTATGAACAAGCGAACATGAAAATTTCAGCAGGAAAAATTGTAGGGTGGGGGGGAGACAAAGATGAAAAGAGGTAAGCTAAAATGAATCAATGCGAAAAATGTGGAATGCCAAAGTAAGAATTTATTAATTCATCAAAATCTGTTTAACAAGGATGGCTTGAAGCCATATTTATAAGCCAAAGTAAAACCACCATAAGTAAAATCTAAAAGAGTAAGACTTGTGGTACAGCCATACTAATGATAAGACCCAAATAAGTTGAACAAAGAAACATCCATAGATGAAATGCTATTTGAATAATGTTACTCAAGTTTATCAGCTTCAAGATAAATGAAGATGCTTGCATGAACTTGCATCACTCCCTATGCTGGATAACATATAGGGCAAAATATTCAACTTAAAAAATTGCTCACCTCCTTGTTTATTAAGAGAAAGGAATTGTTATAGTACCTGATATGGTTGTCCTTCATTTTTTCAGATAATGCCTCAAATACAGCAGCCGCAATCTCTTTTTGACTTTCAGATTCCAAGAACTCGTGAGAAAAATCAGAAGATAAGATATTGCCTGGAAACTGCAATATATTCCAAATAGAAAATGATTAGTAGCGTGATAGTGGCACTCATAGAACCATGTACCTGTACCTGTGAACATAGCAATGGATAATACAATATTGCATGGCTTCAATATCTGGCAGCTTGATATGAGTAATCAAACAATGTTAACAAAAAACACTGGAAAGATGAATCATGGCTCTTGCATACATCAAATAGCCTATTATCCTACTTGCACGGGGGGGGGGGGGGGGGGGGGGGG
>JAVDBV010003624.1:0-18803 GCA_032619315.1 Piper longum | reverse complement strand
GGGTGTGAACCTATTATCCCACTTTTCCATGCCTTTATTGGCTCAACGTCAAGATCTTACTATTTAATCTCTCTTCACAAACCAGAAGTAAGGTACAGCCAGAAAACAAGATGAAGCTGTCAACACCTAAAATGTAAACCAACAATCACTTGGAAGTTCCAAGTATCGCAATCTCAATCAGCATGATGAGATGATAAAGTCTCTCCTCCAAAAGATGAATGTCTCCTTTTTCCAGTGCTTCATGCGTTTGTGAAAAGAAGATTGAAGATTTCTCCCCCTAGCCCCACTTGTTGCAGTCTTGAAAAAAGGGTGCATATGGTAATTTGATGTTGATTGGTGCTACCCCTAGAAGTTATTGATAATTATAACTCGGACAACTGTTACTTTGCAATACAGAAAAAGAAGAGAAAGAAATGGCATATTTACAACACACAAGTCAGTAACATCACATGTTTTATTGTCAATTGGCCCCCATGAAACATTCCTAAAACAACTTGCAGAATAACAAAATGGAAAAATTACTTTACTCGTATAAACCCTAGATAGAACACCATCATTAATCTCTATTTTTAGGTCATCTGAGATGATCCCAACTGATGGCCAGGTTAAAAATGTGATGGGGCAATGCAAACAGAATCTTATCCTACAAGTATTTAAATCACCGTATATTGAGCCTAATAAGATGGAATTATATATACCGGAAGCAGATGGCCTTGTTCATGGACAAGCACCTCCTCGACCAACTTGACCAGGAATAATGTGTTGTCGCGACATGGTTGAGAAATGAAGATATTATCTTCTGAAGATTGTTCCACCAGTCCTACAACTAGATCCTCCAAAATATCTCTGAGCAATATATGGCATGAATGATTACCCTGCAATTTTACAGGGAAAAGAATTCAGGTACTTTGTCTGCAACTTTTAACTACAATTGCAATAACAAACATGGGTTCATTAAATCTTCATACATGAGTCTTTTCTGTGCCTCTAAATGAAGTTAAGTTCATTAGAAGAACCCCCAAGAGGGGAAGAACAAGCACGAGTAGATCTTAATAATGCAATTGCACCAACATTTATGCATAACAGGAGAAGAAAAAAGGGAAATCACCATACTTGCTTAGAGAGCAATAGAATGGAGTTTGTAGTCTCTTCCAGATGCTGCCAACCTCCTTTAACCCAACATGTATAATGAACCAGTACAGAACAGAACAAGGACCTTGCAAGACTTTCTTCACATTTCTCCAAACTATCTCCTTGAAGTAATGATTTGGAATTATAATTCTTGAAAACGTAAAACCTCCGCAAATTTGATAACCAGTATGCCCAAGCGTTTTCCTGTTTTAAAAATCTCAGACATGAAGTGATATCAATGAGAGAACTTGCCGGTTTACATCCAAAACATTCAGAGAGAAAAATCAGAATGCGGTATTAATTAGAGATCTTGATTTTTTAATCTTTTTAAGGCTGTCACTGTCACCCTCTCTTTGTATTGTTTTCCTTTTAGGAGCCCAAATGAGTTTTACCTTATCCAAAAAAATGTGGTATTAATGAAATGACAAACTAAAAAAGGATTAAATGGATAGCATACCATAACAGCCTCAATATTTGAGGGATTTGAAGCAAGGAGATTGAGCACGTCTTCAAAAATTTTCACCCTCGCAAGGGTGTCACCACAACTTGACAAGAGGTTGAATACTAGTACCAATATTTGTGGAAGAATGAAATGAGAAGAGAGATTAGAAGGATTGATTTTCTTACTCCTTTCGTCTTCAGGAAGATACTTTTGTAAGACCTAAAAAACATGATCATGGTTATCAATAGAATAAAGTAGGCAGGCAAACAATGAGGACATCACACATATAAAGCTGTCCCACCTGCTTAGGACTAGCACCACCAAGTAGGACATCAAATAACATTGCACTTAAGTGATCTGTTAGAGGAAAATTGAAAAGCCTGTCGGCTATCGCAGAGAAGATGGGTTCAATCTGTGTATTTCCTTTTATGGGGCTCTCTGAGATAGATTTGGCACGCTGCATACCAAGATTGAAAAGCTTTGACCCCTTTTTATCAGAGGGAACACCAACAAGAAGTTTTCCAATGAACTGTAGGCCAAGTAATCGAATTGGCTCCAATTCTCTTCATGTGAAAAAAAAAATTGTCATCAATTAAAATTACCATAATCTAACAAAACTAAAATATACAAATAGAATATCCTGGTTTCATTGTAACTCGTAAATATCATAATGCAACGACACTGTTGAAGAATTAAAATTTGAATGTTGTTGACTGTTTCTTATTTTAATTAAAAATCTTGATAGCAAACGAAGTTAAGTTGTCATAAATCAGGGATTTTATTCTGTAAGTTTTAATTATCTTTGCACCCTGTAGAAGTTTATAAATAAAAGAATAATAGTGGCAAGTAATTGGGTTGAGAAGTTCAAGTTCTCCTCCCCTATAATCTGTCCATGCTTTTCTACCTATTCTATACTACTATAGCATGTCTATTTGAACTCTAATTAAAAAAATTTCAACATGGTATCAGAGTCGGTTCAGTCCTTGCCTGATGCAGCACACCATGGCAAGCTTGGATGTTTTGCCTCCTCTAGTTGCTGCTTATGACTCCTTGCTCGATGACTAAATCTACTTGAGTTCTACTTTTTCCCATGGCCTGCCACCAGCCCATGTACAAGAGTTTTATCATGTTATTTGTCCTTTGATATTCATGTTATACTCTAAATTTCAAAAAATTGAAGTGTTTCTAGTTGGGATTTTTATTGTCTTTCCAAAGGCTTTACAATCCTTTTCATAATGGATTTTAATGTGTCTTCAAGGAGAACCTCTTATACTTTTATTGAAGGTTTCATTTCCTTAACCTCAATTAGTATATCAATTTGAGGTGGAGGACATCATGCTCTTATTGCTATCCTGCTGTCATTTGGCTATTCAACCAAAAAAAAAGAAGGAAAGAAAACTTGGTTGATTATTTTTGTGATTGCTGGCTATGGAATAATATCGTTGCAAGTTTCAATTCTAGCCGGTTGCTGTGACTGGTTATTTGATGTTGTTGTTTGTTGCTCTTCCAAACGTGCTCATTGCTGGAAAACATCACACTTATGTCCTGGTGCAACATACCATGAGAGTTCTAAATTAACAAGTACTCTTACATAACAAAAGATAAATAAAAGGCTCTCGGTCAATTCTCAATTCATTTCAACTCAAGCATATACTTAATACAATGAGGAAGCCTTATTTAATAGGCAAACAAAATACTATACCCGGTTAATACATTGCATCTTCTTTCATAGGCCCTCTATTCTTTACATTCAAAGGTGTCTCCTCAATGTGTGGTGTAGAAGTGACTCCTTGATAAGGGTAGACGTCCAACATCATGTCCTCTTATGTCGATGTTTCTTGGTCTATATTTAAAACTTCTTTTTGAAGTTTTTGACACTGGCATTGATGGAGAATAAAGGACCTATTGTGGAAATCATCTTTAGGAATGCCTTCAAGCTTTCAAGCTGTGCATTTTGTTACCCCAATGGTTAACTTGAGGGGGAGTGTTGAAGAATTGAAATTTGAATGTTGTTGACTGTTTCTTCTTGAATTTAAAATGTTGTTAGTCAAGGAGGTTAAGTTATTGATACAAATCAGGAATTTTATTTTGTGACTTGTAATTATCTGTGTATCTTGTAGAAGTATATGAATACAAGAATAATAATAGTGGAAATTGTGTTGATATCATCAACTTCCCCCCCCCCCCCCCCTATATTATGTCCATGCTCTTCTACCCATTTTATACCACAATACCATGTCTATTTGAATTCTAATCTAGAATTTCAACCAAATCTATGATCTACAGAAACTCAAGATATCAACAAACAGAATATTTTGCATCCACAGTAATCTCTTATCTGACCTGAATATCCTGGTTCTCTACACGTCACTTCCTTGAAGAGGTTTGCTAAAGTTATGCAAGTTTAAGATTATCTCCTTCTGATATATTTAGGGCTTATGAAAATTAGGTTTCCAATCACTTTCAATTAATATGAGAAGAAACCCAGAAAATTTCCAACAAAGCCTTTTTACCTGCGTAATAGATTCAAAAAAATTTGGCACCCTCCAAGTGAATTGACTTGGTCCAGAAAAGTAACAAGTAACGGCTTTTGAGAAAGGAATCGAATGACCATGTGCAGTACATCCTCGATGCACACCATATCTTGGCTTCTCTCAAAAAATGAGACAAGAGCCTTTATATCAGAGGCTTCAATATTTTGCCTGGAAAAAACACATTTTATAAATAACTGCTTATGTAGGACATATTATAGCGTCGAAACTAACTAAATTGATCAACATCAAACAGCTATATATACCTTAAGCTCATTTCTGCAAGACTTAAAAGAAGAAGCCTAATTTTCTGAATTTCATCGCTACTCGGTCTCTCTGCAATTATTTCCCCAGTAACCGTATGCAAAAGCGGCTTGCAACCAAAAGCACTTCGACCAGTTACTTTATCCCAATAAAATTGATGTATAATATCAATTATTTGTGGGAGACGACATATTGATGTCAATAGGTTGCGATCATTTTCAAAATATTGTATAAGAGACATGTATAGTTCTCTTTGAACATTAAAATCTGTATAGATCCAAATGTGAGGATTTAAATATATTGACGAAGTAACCTCTTCTGCAAGTAACTTAGACAGTCCTACAAGAAAAAGACAGACCAGTGAATCATTGTATTCAAGAAACTCGTGGATATAGAAGAATTATGTATAAAGTAGAAGTTTACCAGAATTTTTCACCACACACAATAGGAGCTTCAGTGCAGCAGCCGCTTCCAAATTAAGTAGCTGTGGTGGTACAGAACGAAGTAAAAAACCTACGATTGCAAACCCAGACAGAAGATGCATTTGTTGCTGGTTTGCTGGGTTCTCATCTAGAACAGAAGCTATAAGCTCAATAGCCACTGCCACGACCCTGTCTCTAGTAATGTATCTAAGAGAAGAAAGTTCAAACTGATTACTTTCTGAATCTTCAAAACTGCCAAACTGAGTCAAAAGTGGGAAAAACACAGACACTCCCCCAACACAATAAATAATATGCTGCAGCAAACGCCGAGAGCATAATTGTGTTCCTGACATAATAGTGGCTTCAAGAAAATTCTTGTCTAAAGTTGGATCATGCAATTGTGAAACACTGAACAGATTCTGACCATCACTTGCCTGCAAGCAACAGCAAACACGTCCAACGTTTTTTAATGAATAAAAAACTATTGGAGAAAATTATATAACATGGAGAAAGTAAAAGCCAGGAAAAATCTTACTTGTGCATTGAGGCCACAAATAATTTTGGATGCGAGTCCATCTTTTGCATCAAAAACAATATTTGATACATAAGTGTTAAAATTGAGACAATCTTCACTATCAAGGAACGAATACATGTAGCTTGGTCCCAAGGAAGAGACTCCTTTAACTTGTTCCTGTGAAATGGCATCAGCAAACAGGTATATGGGACCTAGCTGACCATGCAAACAAATTGAGTCACTAAAGATGGACGTGGTATCCTCATCTCCAACTGGTATGGGAAGAATTTTAGTTCCAATCGAGCAACATGTCAAAGCTTCGCCTATTTTTGCATATCTGCAGACAAAATAAATGGGGAACCAACTCATACAAACAGACAAAACAAACAACCAAAGTACTTAAGCTGCCAACTGACCTGCACTTCTCAGTAGAGAAAAGATCTCCATCAACATAACAACGAAGTAAACTTCCTCCCGAAAATGCTCTACCAATGCTGTGCGTAATGCAAAGATGCTGCCATTTCTTCTCAGAAAGATTTAAAGGCAATGAAATGCACTGTCGCTTCTGGTTGAGAGTCTACAATAAAGAAAAAGCATAATGATGATAGTTATCAAATAATCTTGAATTAACACACCAAACCCTGCCCTGCCATGTTCACTATTTAATTCTTTCCATACATTATCCAGCATCAAAGATATGCTATGTATTCTGCAAAAAAAAAAAAAGCAAATTTGTCTAAGTTCAGCACCTCAAATACAAGCTTATTCCTTCCGAAAACAGCAGAGCATCCTCTTCCATCTTCTGTGCGAAAACTAAATAGGCCCATCAGTCCATTTAAAGGGAAGCTCTCCACCCTCACCCAGCATGAGAAAGAGAAACCTTTGTTGCAAGGCCATTGTATTGGCCCTTTAATAAGTATTCCCTATGAGAAAAAAATCCAAGAATGCAACAATCACACAACAACAAAGCATCTTCAATCAATGCGTAATTTGAATAAATTAACAATGATGAAAAATCAGTTGCAAAGACGTTTACTAGAAAACAAAAACTAATGTCAAAAAATACTTGCCAGAATTCAGTTGAACAGAAAAGTCCTTACCCAAAACTTGATAGTAAAAAAGAAAATAAGAAAAGGAAATATTATCATTATTCTCGTGGATCTTCAATTTCATCTGCCCCTTTTAAATGATGATACAGCTCTAGAAGTTTGTGCTACAAACTCCTGCTCTAACTTAACTGCTTTTGATGAGGAACTTATTTTACACAAGCTTCTCGTTAAAAAAGCTATCAATTGGCTAAGTAATGATGAAGAATAAGTTAGGATAAACAGACAAAATGGAGAATCACGACGATTGGGGAAGGAATCATAGACAAACAATCGAGAGATAGCCAAAAAACACCTTTGTCTTTGCTATTACATAAAGCAAGCAAAATAATCAACAAAACCATTTTCAAATGATTGAACTTCTAATATTCATAGAATAATGCTAAGAAACCATAGCTTTGTGGGCTTTGATACACTAACTAAAATAATTACAAAATTTAAAATAATGCTCTAAAAAAATAATATTCACCTACTCAAACGATCTTGTTCTTCCCTTAGTTTTGAAATTATTCTTTTTAATTCCTGTTTGGTGAGTTTCAATGAAGTTTTACTTAATATATTTTTTTTAAAAAAAATCTTTCCATTATGATAAAAAAAGTAAAAAGTAGACTTACCGAATCAACTCCACTAAAATCCAAAAAAGCAGTCGAACCCTTGTCTTTAAGCATAGCCTGAACACTGCTCAAAAGTAAAGAGCAACACTTTGGTCTTAAACTTACTTTCTCACAACGAAGAAGAGCAAATATTTTTCTTATGTCCTTTCCTGATATACTATATCCTCCAATCAGCTTAATTAACTGAGCAATTTTCCAATTCACGTCATCACTATCTTCAACAGAAAACCAACCAAGAAGGAAACTCAGCAAGCCTGATCTATAACATGAAGCTCGGTTTACTATAGAAACACTCATCAGATGCTGAAAGACGTCAAGACCATAGTGCTGAAGCATATCACCACTCTGTCACACAAAAAAAGAATAAAATGCACATACGAATAAAATGACCCAAAGCAACAGAAAAGCATAACATGTACACCATGATATATATTGCGATGAAAAGATAAAATAACTAATGGGATACCTTTTGGAGGACACCAAAAAAAAGGATGACCACATCGTCATTCTGTAGAAGCCAGAAAAGATTGATTTATCATAGTAGTAAAACATGGCAAAATAATGACAACGAATCACATTTCCAATCACCTTAATCACAAGGTTTCGCCTATTATTAAAATCACCATCCACAAGCATATCAAGTAGAGAATTCAGAAGCTCCACAGTTGGCTGCCACTGACAAACATCCAAAAGTAGACTCTGAAGGGTTTGGTAACCAGGGCCAACAAGAGACCTAAATGCAGCCTGCAAAGTAAAAATCCACATAACAATAATCTTATAGTGACAAAAGTAAATTCTCCGCAGCCACAATAGCCAAGACAATTGTGCTAAACCAATCATATATTTAGAAAAGCTCAGATAAGAAAAGTAGGGGCAGCCACCTTTGAAGCATTATTCCCAGCTAATAAAGATGTCAAAGTTTGAAGCACGGTCAAGAGTAACTCTTCCCCAGCTTTCTTATCAAGAGAGCCATTTAAAAAAGAGACAATGTGCAAGAAGCATTCTCCCTCTCGAAAAAAATCTTGATAATACTGTGTATCAAATCAAAATTTGTCAAATGTTAGGATAGACAATGATCTGGGACATTAATATAAGCAGAAATTTTATTATCTCATAGATATAATGAAACTGCCAATCTGGCCTTGTACCACTTGATCGATTGCAAGAACATCTCTGATGCCGACCAAGAGACTAATCGATAACTCTGCAAAGCCATTTTCCATGTCCTTTGCTCGTGTGAAAATTTCCAAGTATTTAATGCAAAGTTGTGACTTCAAGATTTTAGCATCCTCCATAAAAGGCAGCACCTGGAGATGGTCATTGAAAAAATGATTAACAAAATAAAATCTCATTCAACTAAAAGAATTAACAGCATCTTAACCAATAATATCCAGCACCTTTAAAAACTCCAATACACACTCCAAAACAGGTTTCCTCAAGCATTCTTCCCAGAAAAGATCAAACAAAGAATCAATGCATAGAGGATCTTGCAAGACAGACAGCTTTACATCATCAGTTGTATTAAGGTATTCAGTAAAAAGAGCAAAGGAGTCTTCCATGCACTGAGTCCATTTCTTGGCTGCTCCTAATAAATCAAGCATATTTGCGTCCATATTTCCTTCACTATATTTATGTTCAGGTGCAACTGTTCCTCTAAACTCTTCAGATTGAATGCATGATATCTTTAGTATTCTAGAAATAGCACCCAATTTGTTGAATGCAGCAACAGTTTGTTCACAAGACAATTGCAAGATGCGGTGCAGACTCTTCACTAGTACAATAGCAATATGAGGATTGCGAGCAGATTGTTCAAGAGCAACTAGAAGTGCCGAGCATTCTTGCTACAACAGAAAAGACAAAAAATGGTGAATAAAAGATGGACTAAGAGGAGATAATCTAATCACATATCAAAATAACTCGTGCAAGAAAAATAATAAAGAAATTAGAAAATGTGGTCTACAAAGAGATCATCAAATACAAATCAAAATGACTAAAAAACATAGAAATAACAAAGGCAATGCAACAAAATAGAATATTAGGCCTCTTGACACGTATAAACTAGTGTCTCATTACAAACTCTACCAATAAAAAAATAAGTCAAGAAAGACATAGATAATGGACAAATGGCAATCAGACTCACAGGAAACTTTTGGTTGTTATCAATCAAGTCTACCATCATTTAACCTCTAGTAATTCATACAACAGGCTTGCATTAAATAACAATTACATATATAACAACAATGCAAACAGTTATACGATGAAGAGGTTTCATAAATAAGAGAAGTACCAGATTGGACATATTTCCATCGAGTGTGGCTGCAAACTCCACAAATGAAATTACTTCCATTTGAATAGTTTCAAGCGTGCTACAACTAACATGAAGGTCATAACCTAAACCATAGTTTTTGGATCCATCAACATATCTATGACTTTCGACAGACGATTCATCCAAAGAGAAACCAAAATAGAAAAAGTCATTAGAGAAGATAAACTCCCATCCACCCTCATCACGGAAGACTTCGAGTAAAATAGGTACGCAGATAAAAACTTTCTTACACGCATAAAGAACATAATGTTGCAGTGTACTCCCCAAAACCCTGCATTGATAAGAAGAGTTCATTTGGAAATTTACCTCATAAATCAGTAATAATAAAATGGACATAATTGAAATTATATAGTATCTTAAAGGAGAATAAATTCTCCCAAACGCGATACCTGATAAACTGTTTACAAATTGTTTAACAGGTAAAAAAGATTAAATGAAAAATATGGACAGAAGGCAGAAAATATCATAAGAAAGGTGCAACCAGCATAATGCAAAACAATGTACATAAGCATGATATAATTCCAAACATATACAGAATCAAAGAACACATATGCTCGACTCATCACCTTAGGTGGGCAGGCAACTTATTTTGTGTATAGCAAGCTTTGATGCATGGATATACAGTCCGCAGCACTTTTAAAATCCACTTAATTGAAAGCTCCCAATACACAAAAGAGAGTGACTTGGCTGTTTGGCCAACAGATGGCCGCTCACAACAGCTCTTTACATCTTCAGAAGCAAGGAAAAAGGAACAGAGGGTCTGACATAAATTTACAACATATTGGTTCCAGGTCCTAGACAATATCTCACGAATGTTCTCTTTAAATTCCGGAAAAAGCAAGTGTAGATCATCTTTCTGATCCATGGAAGATTCTATCATTTCATGTTGAAACTCCTGAATCATAAAAGCAGGCCAACAGAGGTTGTTTGCAAACTTCTGTACCCTTCCATTCTCAAAAAGAAATTGCAGATTGTTTAAATTTCCAAAGCTGATAAACGAATAAGGATGACAAAAATGGGAAGGAAAACATGTCAGGGGAAAAAAACACTGCCTACAAATTTCAACAATAACAGAAACATAAGATAAGCACGGCAGAGATAACCATGTTGACCAGGTTTAGGACAAAGGCCAATTACAAGGTCTTAGTTTCAGGGAGGCGCCTAGATGGAAAGCTCCATAAACTGAAATATTCTTTCACAGCAGTAAAAAAATTTCAGATGTCTCTAAACATCTAGGCCTTGGAAGGGACAACTTTCTCTTTAAGCAAGTTACCCATAAATCAGGTGATAAAACATGGGAATTTGAGCAATCACTGAATCATTAAAGCCTAGCACAGCTGCACAAGCAACAAGAGTTTTAAATTTACCTAATATTATTGAATAAGACTTCAATATTTGAAACTGCTAGTTAATATTTTTGTAAACAATGATACAATATACTCAAGTGATCAACAAAGTGAAGCACAATAACATCTAGCATCAAGCACATAATTCCCTAAATACAGTATTCAGTTCTAGACCCACCTAATGCAATCCACGGTAGAGAAATTAATACATACAAAGGCGCAACAGGTTAATCGTCAACCCCACATACCGCTGAAGACAATAATATATTTCGGACGAAATGAAAAAAATACTGCACTTAAAAAGTTAAATATTCAAAGTTGCTGAGTAGTTGAAGGATACATGGCTTCACGTAGAACTTCCAAGGATAGAGTGTGAAGCTGAAAAACAATCTGCATATCATTTATTTTTCTGTCAAGGAAACAAGAAAAAACTTTTAAGTGACTAATAAAACCTCAAAAAAAGAAGAGTAAGTGTTCTAGAATAAATACAGGGAAGCTTGTGGCATTACGTGGAGAAAACCATCTCAAGGGCCACAAAATCTCAATATTAGTAATAGTCATGGAAACAGAAGAAAGATATGACAAGATAACTGACCTCTCATCACTAGCAATAAAGACATCCTTCAATGCTTGTATGCTGCCTGATGGAAGACTAAGTCCATCTAACAAAACCTCAAGGCCCCCAATACTTCTAAAATGATTTTGGGCCCGTGGATTTTCAGATAAAGAAGAATGAATTGCCTTCAATGTGAGATGCTGTATTGACATCTCTGTTACTTGCTCCTTCAGCATCATCCTCTTGACAAGCCTTAACAACTCTGGAGAAAGACAACTAATGTGACCAACAAACAAAATAAAAGGCACATTCAAAACAGAAAGGCAGACAGACAGACACACACACACACACACACAAATATGTACATGCACGCACGCATGCACACGCACGCATGCACACGCACGCACATAAAGATAGAGAGAGAGAGCATACCTTACCTACTAACCAATTTACGCCACCTGCTTCAAGAAGCGACATGATTGCCCTATGTCGCCATTCCATTTTAAAATCAGATATGATTACTGTATCATTACTAACTTTCTTATCCAAAGACTTGCTGGTCATTAAAGCTCCACAGTCTATAGTAAAATCAGATCCATCCTTTTCAGACTTATCAGGACTGGAATCTATAAGATTACAAATGATGGATACCACACACACCAGTATTTTCTGTAAGGTACCGATCTTTTCTAATGTATAATCAGGCATCTTGTCATTGTTGGAAAATGCACTAATTAAAGATTTAAGTTGAACAACTGCAGCTGAAGAAAAATAAAAACAGTATTAAAATTGAAGACTGCATAAAGCTATGAAGAAAGCCTTGCAGAAGCCACTGTATCTGATAAATGTACGAAAAAAAAAACAAATAACAAGATTTAGTAATTGGTGATGTAGCCTATATTACAAACGTGCCAGTTATTTAGTTCAATTTCAATGCAGTGTAATAACATAATTTAGAATTAAGACTTTTATCGATTTCTTTGTTTCCCTTTATTACAACTAATGAATGAAGTATTTCCATTTTCTTTTATTCAGTAATTTCCAATATACTTTGTCAGGCCAATTTCAAATTCCATTTTCTCTTATTACATCTTATATCTTTCAATTGGATGGCTCATCTTGTCATTTTTTTCTGGATCAAGGGTTGTGACAAAATAGACAGACAAAACACACCACTTTCTTTCCATCTAGATTTTATGTCACTGTTTAATTGTGAAAGTAATCAATTGCTAATATTATTTGTGACACATATGTTGCTGGGATAAGGTGTACATAACGACAAAGGATTATCCTTTGTAAAACTCAGAATCAGGTATTATCAACTTCATTTTACCTCAATTCTGATCAACAAGAGTTTCCCACACTCTGCTTGTATCATGTTCATCTATGATTATCATTGATTCTATGTTCTAAGACTTTGATTAAAAAGGGTTTGGAGCATTGAAATGTTGATGTATCTGTATTTTATGCATTTAGTATCTGTTTAATTATCTTGACACTATGCTGTTAGTCTAAGTTGTAATCGGTTTGAGTTTGTTAACCACGCCATTTGGTTGTTTAGTGGTTGTTTAGGTGGTTCCTATGTATCAGGGGTAGATCCTAGTTGCTGTTATCAAGTTATGATGTAAAGTCTATAAATATGTATGTTAAGTAAAGGAGTAGACATGACGATTACCCCCACTTTTGGTGTCATACTTGTTCCTAAGAAGTTCTGATCTTATAGATTTCTCAACAGAGAGGACAACGAATTACTTAGTTAATATAGTATTTTTCCTTCTATCTATACGATTGAAATTGACGATCATTTAAAAAAACCAATTTTTTAGATGTGTAATCATCTAATCTAGGTTAGCGTTCCTTGTGCTTATTACAAGGTCATTTCACATCAATTGTAAACCCACAAACACTCATGTGCATAATCAACACAAAAACAACAAATCATTCCTTCCAGGTTGAAATAAAAAAGAGGCTGTTGCCTAGACAAATAACCTGACCTATGTCTCTAAGTGATCACAGGTGCATAAGTATTCACAGTCAACTCAGAGAGAAACATAGTATTTTTAACAATTTAAAAATCTTTCAGCACTTGAAATGAACGAAAGTTTCCCTGAAAATAACAAACCATTCATTATTTACCAGAAAGCTCGTAAAACAATAAAGATACCTTTCATCAATGCCGTAAGTTTTTGCATGCCTTCATTACAGATGAAAATCTTTGAGTTGTAGATTGAACGACTTGCAATAGTTAATGCCTCTAACATTTTTATCCCTTCAACACCAAAATTCAAGCTTGCAAAGGCTTCCAATAAATCAGGAGTAGATTGCACTGAATGGATGATGAAATCAATACAAATGACAGCCATTATACAACCACATCAAAGGGAATATTGAAAGCTGGTCAATTAGAACTGCACTTGCCAAGTGACACCAAATATAGATAGATAGATAGATAGATAGATAGATATATTTGGAGCATCTAATCCAATACATCTTGGTTAAAGCTTTAAATGAAAAGTAAAATGTCTTCTGTGCTAATTCGTAAAATAAGAATCATACAAAATTTTATCAGCAATTAATCATAAAAGAGGGGGCAGGATGTACCAGTTTTACTGACAACAAAAAACGGTTCTGGACAAAATTTACCTCAATAACAAGCAATAAGATGTCTGGCATAAAGGCCAGAACTTATCAAGGAAATTCGTAACTTATGTTAATTAAGTAAAAACCACAACAAGTTTGATATGACAAATAACAAAATATGGGGGAAAACTTACAAGCTGTTATGGAAGTTGTTAACAGAGCAATTTCTTGAACCAATACAAGAAGAATTTCGGCCGGATGCCCAAAAGAGCACCCTGTATAATTTTCACCAAAATCTTGTAATTTGAGAGAATTATCGGGTTCCCAATTATCATATATGTGAAGAAAGTGCATGATAAAAATTTGTAATAATTTCCTCTTTTCCACCTGCATTTTGTGATCCATATAAGGGGTAAATACCAATGAAAAAATGATGAAATATATGCAGATACAGTAAGATACTCAGCAGTAGAAAGTTAACGGGAAAAAAAAAAAGAAACTACTAAAACAAAGAAAAATGCCTCCACAGACTCCAAATCACAATTTAAGAAAAAAAAATTCCTAAATTTTTTTTTATTGTTTGCTTGTTTGCCAAGAGCCAATTTAATGAACTGACTATATTTACTTAAAACAATTTTCCTAAACACATCACACTCATTTCATCAAAAGCTTTGCACAATTACACCGACCAAACTCACAAATTGGGCCTATGATAACAATTTAACAAACAAATAAAAAACTCTTTTTACTACAAATAGAAACTAATGCTCTATTATCAAGTTCAAGGTGATTAATAACCATCTGAGCCATTCATTCCCTCTTTTATCAAGTTTAAGATTCTACAAATGCTCAAACTCATTGTGAAAATGTGACTTTACATACATACAACAATGGATGAGAACCAATAGACATCTCTTTACTTTGTTCACCAAATACCAAGCTTGAGTATTGTGATACATCTTTAATTGAAATAACCAATTTCAACATATAATTGTTTCTCTCAAATATAACACAGACCAACGGGATTCAATCTAATATACTAGTTTTCCAAGGGCTTACATGTCCCTGCTATGATTAGGATTTGCGTTCAAGGTGATTAATACCCAAAAGAGTAAGCCGAGGAGGGATGAAAAAGCAAGGCAAGCCTTCTCAAATGGTAAGTAACTCGGAAATCAAAGTGCCAAAAAGAAGGTAAAACATCAACATGATGTGCAAGCTTTGGCCACTGCATAATCAGCTAAAACATTACACTTTCACAAAGATCTCTTTTCGATAATAAAATGAACACAGTGGATAACAAAATCCACTCATTCTTTTCATTGATTTTTAGTCTTCATGCCCAGAAGAGCAATATAGAGTAATTAAAAATTACTGGTGAGAGAAAAAAAATGTAAAGTTCAAATGCAATGGTATGACCCAAGTAGCAACCACCAAATTTTATCAGCAATTAATGATCTTCATCTCAGTATTACATTACTAAATGACACCTCATAATTACTTTGAAGCTTACCTCTTCAGTTGCATTTTCATATTTTCTCCACAAGGAATTCAAAACTGCCTCATCACCTACTTCTCTGGACAAACAAATTCAGGGAATTCAGTAAGGTTGAGCCAAACAAATATCAAAACCAAACATGAACAACAACACTTCAAAAACATGCCTAGCATCTTTTTCCCCATCAAAGCATACCAATGAAGCTGGAGCTAATCTACACTTAAATCAGCTTGTAGTAATTAGTTAAGAACAACAGGAAGTGATTTCAAAAATAGTACAGCCACAGTTTGCATCATCAGAAATACCAGGGACATATCAGTTCGGGCAACTTGCCAGATGATAAGCGAGCAATCTGATTTTAATCTTAAAAGCAAAACTGTGTCATGCAAGCAAAAGATCACCCTGTATCATTGTCCTGAGAGCAGACAATTTCAAAATTGTCTTCTCCTATAGAAGTTTCTTATGCTGTCTATAAATCATTCAGTAGGAATAAGAACACGTTATTCTTCCAGCAGAGACGTGTTTTTTGATCGAACTGATGCCTGGTATCTACGATTGAAACTTAATTATAACTGCTCTAAATAAACCACCTACAGCCTTTCATTGTCGAGAAATTCATCTGAACCAATTCTAAGAAATATAGACCCCAAATGGCGAATAATTACATCTGATTTATAGGAAAATAATGAAAATCAGAATAAAGATACCCAAAACACACATCAACTGTACTTATGACGAAGGTATAAATATCATAGCATTATCACCACACAAACGTATAAGTAACCAGAAGAAGGATCACGGGAGACTACTACCTGAATCGTATTTTTGGGGTAGGGGCTGAAATTTTGTCCACTCGCTGCCAAGTGGACAATTCCTCAGTTTGACCACCAGAAGACCTCCGTAGAAGGTCTGCTACACCTTTAACAATGTTCATGGTTCTTTCTGAACCTAACAAGGAACAAAAATTACAAAGCTTGGCGCCTGTTGCAGTATAAAAAACCACTCCAAAACATTCCCTCGAGAATACATTAACATCGACAAGAACACCTGCAGAGCAATCATCAATAAAACAATCAGCAACCAAAACGCAAAAACATTAACAAAAAAACTGAACAATGAACACAAAATGAATACTAACTGAACAATCAATAGAATAAGCCAGAATCCAAAACAAAAAGGAAGTTCAACACCTCGTTAATTAGAAAAATGCACAAAAAAAATTATCATCACTCCAACCTGATGATACCTTCTACTGCAATCAATGACATCCCAGAGTCTCCTAACTAATTGTCGAATACTATCAACGTGCTAAACACAAGGCCAGCGAAAGAATCAGGGATTAGACTAATTGCTTTAAACAATCAATCAATGAAAATCTACAACATCCCAGAATAACAAGAAAAATTAAAGAAAAATTAGTTGCGCATAAAAACTGAGCTTGAGCAGACGAGGCAAATTACCGGGCGGATAAAAAAAAAAGAAAGAAGAGGAATGAGCGGGTCAGGTTGGGTACGGCGTCGCCCGGCGGCGGCGAGATCTTCGAAACTAATCCACAACAGGAAAATCGGAGAGAGGGGAAAGCGAAGGTCCCCGCCTCCGGGAAGACTACGTATTTGCATAAATACCCTTTTCGCCAAGTCGGGTTTGGGTCGTGAAAAATTTACAAAGCAAGGGCGTGGAATTCCAAATTTACGATTCTAGGGAAATAGACTGTGAGTATTTAACGGAGAAGATTCGGTTAATTAGCAATAAAAATACACTCATCTAAGGAATGGGTTGGTTTAATAATTATTTTTTTATAAAAATAGGTTGAATTGGTCTAGTCCAACGAGACCCAAATGCCACACTGGATTTGGCAGTAGGCGGCTGTATTTTTTATATTTTTTTTATTTTAAAATTTAAGCATGTTTGGATTAGATCAACCTTTTCTATAAAATTAAACATGTAAAACTTATAATTCAATTCAAAGTTTTATATTAGTGAACCAATCGGTTTAATCGTCGATTTGAGTTGAATTAGTTGACGCCAGTCGTGCTTTATGAACAATAAGGGTCAAATATACTTGACTATAAGTTGATAAAGTTACAAAAATTATAAAAAATAAATTATTAGAATATATAATAGTATGTATTTTTTTTATATTTTATCATAATATTATTTTTAAGTCGAATAACGCATTATATAACAGTTTGTATGGGTTATTAATTATAAAATATGTCATTTTAATATTATAAAGTGTATTATATTTTATGGTGGTTTTTTATATTTTTTAAAATTTATTAGGAGTTACTTATTATTTTTAATTCGGGTCAGAGTAAGTCAACTTTTATTTACGAGAGTGCCTGTAATACCCTGATTCGGCTCACCCGTGAACCGACCCAGAAATGCTACCGACGACCGAACCGTTCGATAATCTACTAGATTTAGTTAAGCCGACTCGGATCTACTCTCGGCGTCTTAAGATGAAGATACGATTTTCTATATGCATGAATAAATGAACAAAAATCCTGACATGCTATTACATGGATGATAAGAAAATTAATTCACATACAAACACAATTGCAATAAAATCAAAACAAAATTCTAAATAAAAATGAACAGAACCTCCCATATTAGGGGCCATCCTGTTAAAATAATATATATACAAAACATATATCCATATCAATAACTTCATTCATAGAATATAATTTATTGTGTATTCATTCTCAACCTTGGGTCTCAGCCGACCTGAGCATTCTTTCCACGATTCACGTCATATCATCAAGTCATTGCATTTAATCATCAACATATTATTATCTCTCAACATTTTCTCACGTTAATTTCAATGTAAATAAATCATACATAAAATATTAAGCATTCAATCATCAAAACATGTGTGAGTGCGAAAGACCTCACTGTTCGTATTCGTCACCTACATATAGTACAAAACCGTCGGTAACTAGCGTTACCGGTCCGAAAAATAACTAATATCAAACTGGTACAGGAGAGCTAACCCTCCTATTGAATAAAAACTATATACTTCCCCAATAACTCTCACAAGGGCACAAATGGGAGTCGTCGCCCTCGAGCGGCAGCGTCCCCTATCCATCTCACTTTCTTTCCTTGGCCATCTCATCTATTGTGTCTTGCATCAAATCTCATTCTCGTTCATCTCAGCCCTCTACGTCCTCCATATTACTCCTGGCCTGGAGCCGAAGGCCGAGTACTCTCAGGCAGTCGCCTTCAGTACCCTTTGAACCACAAGTCCGGACATGCGTTATACTAAACAGTACCCGTAAACCTCCACATTCTCCGGGTGTGAAGAACTCAAATGCAGAGTTAGCAGGATCCCTCGGGATGAAGTAGGTCCTCCCCAACATCAACCCGAAGACGAGCACATGCCTTATCTGAATCCATGGCCGCCTCCCTCTTTCCACCTCTCATTGAAAAAACGAAAAGTGTGTGTGTATATATATATATATATATATATATACACA
>JAVDBV010003623.1:0-16325 GCA_032619315.1 Piper longum | reverse complement strand
CGCCTTCAGAGTCGACAACTACGAGGCCGATGGCCGCGGCGAGGTGGTGCTTATGGACGCCGCTGGCAAGCCCCTTCTCACCGGCCGTCGCAAGGTAATTAAACATAATTCATATTAAGCATACAATTTTAACCATATTAATATATTTTTATTTAACTCGAAAAAAATTGAGGTAGGAGTTATTGATCTAATATTTTTTTATTATACTGCATGCAACAGAAATTGAGCTTGGGAGACCAGTGGCTGATCTACGCCGGAGAGGAGACCAACTCCAATCCCATCTTCTCCGTCAAGAAGCAAATGGGCTTCCTCCCATCCAAGCGCCTAGCTCAGGTGATGATCCCCACCACCGGCTCGCGTGCAGGCGGTTCCCCCAGGCGAGCTGCCTACGAGATTGAGGGATCCTACTGCCAGAGGTCATGCGTCATCTATGATGATGAGAAGCAGGTGGTCGCCGAAATTCTCCGCAAGGAGGCTGTCCCTGGCGCCACATTCGGAGGAGACGTATTCCGGCTTGTCGTGCGACCGGAGCTCGACCAAACGGTGGCTATGGCCATCGTGGTGCTTCTCGACAGAATGTTTGGATCATCATCGTCATCGTCATCATAGACTACATACCTACATCTCCCTTTCTTGGACAGATTTTTGAAGAACTCAATCTAAAATCCTAACTATCATTTTATCTTTTCTTTTCTTTTCTATGGCAATGGAGTTTTAATAAATTGCCATATTAGAAATTGCAACAATTAGGAAGTGAATCCTTGTTTGACTTTTGTCCCCTTTTTTTCTTGTTTCTTCTCAGGTGCATTTTCCTGACGAAGAACCTGAGTTTTTTTCTTTTTCTTTTCCCACTTTTTTAGAAAAAAATCCAGGTCCTTGTAATATATGTTTTGGTCAAATTAATGAGAAGGGGAACAAGTTTTTTTTTCCAAAGCAAGTGACGAATGATCTAGTTGCACACAGTATCATCTTATTCTAGTTTTTTTTTTTTTGGTTTCATACTATCCAATGTGACTATAATACCTCAAATTCTCATATATTATTGTGTGACTCTCTCTTAATTTTCGAGATTAATTAACATCTTTGGGTGTATCCGGATCAGATTACTCGGTTTCTAATTATGTTGTTAGGCCATTTAACCCTAAAAATGACTTGAATTAGGTGTAATGAGTGTTAGGCCATCTAACCCTAAAAATGACTTGAATTAAGTGTCATGAGTCTATGTTAATCTAAATATAACTCAGCGAACTTATATTTAACCAATTTTAGCCACAACTTATATAAGCCATTAGGCTGAACCCATAAACCTATGAAAGATAAAACACCAAATCTTAATGACTTGAATTAAGTGTCATTAGGCTTGCTCTAGTTGCTTAAAATCAGATTTTTACGGTAGCTAGCTCTTGCCTGCCATTTTTGACTTACATAGGGCATACATAAGATGACGCATCTCTGTATATGAACTAACAAATATTACAGACTATTTAAAACTGTCTTTTAATTTATGAACTTATGGTGTTGACCAGCTACGTGCCTCATTGGTGCGTGAAAGGTGAAATTAACCCTCTGGTTTAATAATTCCTTGCTTTGACAAAAACACAGTTTTAATAATTTTTTCTTCCGCCTTATCCGGGAAAACAAATAAAAACATGTATATAGAATTTATTACTATAAAACCCAAATTTCCTATAAACTAATTTTCTTATGTAAAATGAAGTCCACTGTGTATAAAACAGTAAGACAATATTAATGAATGGCTTAGGTTTGTTGGATTGTTCTTATCAATATCTAAATATTGTCAAGCATGATTTAAGAACTACCATATTATATGTTCAAATCTTACAACAGAGCCTCACTGTACGAAAATTAACTCAGTTGACTCCAATAAAAACAACAGAAACATCAACATCTTTAACATATAAAATTCGTTTTGGTTCAAATAAACGAGGTCCGAATATTATTTAGAGAAGATGCATGCAACCTTCTCCATAATGATGACATAAATGACGAATTAAACAGCTCAAATTAATTGTTGCCTCATCTTCTAGGAGGAAAACAGCTCAGTAGATCATGACTTGAAAGATACCATCATCATCATTTTCTTCTATTTCTATGTTATCCCAAGTTGGGGGGTCAGAAATTTGGATGCTTTATATTCTACAATGCCGCTTAAATTGATGCTCAAATCATTAAAGGTCGATAACTTTTGGGATGCCCACCATTCATGTTTTTTTTAGGGTTTATCGTCGAGCATTTTATGCACCAAACAGGAGTAACAATGCTAAAACCCTAGAAGAGGCAATTGAACCTGATTGCAGATATGTTCAGCTATAAATGAAATTGAATTAAATGTAACATTTCCACGTATCACCTCTAGAAATGGGGCCTATGAAGAAAACTAAGGTAAACCCCAACCTCGAGATCTTCTCTACATCACAGGAATTTACACTTAATGGCAACTGTCAGGGGGGGAAAATGAGAATCAACTAAGTTAAAGGTGCAATTCTGTGCCTGCTGGGGAATTGCTGGTCTTTCTCCACTTGGTCATATAGGAGGACAAAATTTTCCTGCGGTGTTGTTTCAGTTCAAAGTAAATTAAAACTGACAAACAATAATAAATTCAAAAGAAGAAAATGGTTGTTATTTTAACCTTGAGGTGTATATCCCATGTGTTGAGATCAAAATAATGATAGGTTCCTTGCTCGTACATAGCTGTCTTTACCAGAGGTTCCATATTCTGTGGTCTAATGAGCCATTGCCGTAGCTCTCTGTGATAGAACCAACCACGGTTATATCTACAAAATACATAAGCAAGATCTCAGCATAGACCCTTGTTCAAGGCATTAACAATCCAAACATTTAGTAGCGGGCCAAGTCATGTTTTGCAAGCCTGCATGATTTCAGGAAACAAAAGCCTAATCTAACAAGTCTGATCAATAAAACTTCTACGCAGGAAAATGCACCCCGTGTTATAAAACCTTGACCATTCTACTGAACAAGACACTAACCTACAAGTACAAGTACCATGAACCTTGACGCATTTACAATCATCGCCCACATTTTTGCAGCACTTTTCTCATCGTAAATATTTAACTTCAATTTTCCCTAGAAATACCTTTGAAGAAAAATTCACCAAAAAGAAAGTAGGTTGCTTCTTAGATTAACACTGACTAATGACGGCATTTCTCCTTCTTTGACTTATTAGTCAAGCTTTGTAATTTACATTAGTTTCTTCATTCTTATTGTTCATATATACTTTCCTTATGTATCTCAACTACACATCTACTATCTTGTATTATGTATGCCACGAAAACAAGGCAGTAAGTGGGCTTTTGCCAGTTCGGTTTCACTGACAACTATATTTTAACAGTTCAATTTTATGACGGGATTGGATGACGGCAACATGAAGAGGAACTGAAACAATCATACGACAATAAAGTATAGATATTCAGAAATGTAATGATCACTGCTCTTCATTGTTCATCTCAATTATGCCTGCATACCTTCCCAATGACATCAATTTGAGCCACTAAAGGAAGTAGAAAGAAAAAATACACCATTATGCCACACTAATTAAAGAACTGATAAATTACAAATCATGATAATTTTGATTACCAGTTATGATTGGCAATTGCCCTGGACAGCCTTTGAATCTATTTTATTTGTCAGCAATCAAGAATATCAACCAGAAAACATAAAATGAAAGACTATAATAATCATCATGATGACCATCATCATAATGGGTCATGCAAAGAACAACAGAACAAAAATGTTCCAAGAGAATGCCCTAAACAGTGCATCCGATAATGAAATGTAGACGATGTGCCCAGTGCTGATGCTATTTTGCTTACTCTCAGAACTCGTCAAAATAACTTAACTATAACAACTGAAAAAATATTTTACTTATTGGATACAGTAAAATTTTATTAAAACTCCCCAAAAGGAAAACTAATAACACAAGCACCAAACGGTAAACCAGAGAGAGATAGAGATAGCATACAGTTCATTAGCAGAGCATAGTTGAGCCTCATCTTTTGGCATACTGAAGAAAGCCACAAACAAATTACAGAATTTATAAGCAAATATATGCTACACATTAGATGGGACAGTTCAAAGCAGATCTATAAAGAATTTTACCTGTAAAAAATATAAAACAATGTCTCATTCCGAAATTTCGCAAAATAACCTCGCTGTCAATTTTTTACAAAAAATCACTAAAGAGGCACCAAATGATAAAGCAGAGAAAGAAAGAGAAAGAGAAGACATACATGTAAAGGAGGAGGCGGTGTAGCATAAAAACATTCTGGCACAACATACTCGGGTTCTCCCTTAGCAGGACCATCGGCCCACGGAGAGGCAAATGTTTTATACAAGTTATCAGATGAGTTTAGATTCAGTCCCAACATTGTCAAATCAATTCCAGAAGCAAGAGATACAAGATCGGAATTATTCATCCTGATAACATTTTGCAACCCCAGTAGACCATATCTATCAGATGGTGTAGATTGAGCTGTGGCACCCTGTAAAGACTTCAAACTCTGGTCTCTGGATGACTGGGTGGTTGCAGCCGACATGTGGGCTGCAACCGCATTTGAGATTGGTTGTGCACCTGTTGCTGATATTGCTGAACAAGTTGATCATAAGGTCCAATTCCAGAAAGAGAATTTGAAGAATTGAGGGGTCTCATTCCCATGCTAGATCCACTGGTCTGAATCAAAATAATCCATGTCACAACAGAAAAGACTGAATCCAATAGTATATAGTGAAAAAGTATACACAGTTCACATATGTGTCCACTCAAAACACAAAAAAGGCATTCACTAGTTGCCAAAAATACCCTTCAAATAAAAAAGCAGGACTAGACCATGCCACCTGTCTATGAAACGATGAAGGGAATAGATCAGATCCTCCATGCATGTGAAGATTATCCTGGCTGTTGGCTGAGGAAAAAGAAACACCACCAGAAACGCTGGCATGAGGAGCATGCTGATGTTGCTGCTGTTGCAATGGTTGTTGGCGGTGAGATGGATAAGCTGCTCCTAAGCTGAAGCCTGCACCTCTACTCATCTGCACATCAAGTCAAAATCATTCTCAACTAAGTGAAATTAAAAACCTGACCTCAGCAGCATAATACTAAAAATGCTCACAGGAAACTGCTGATTTTGCATCATTGATACAGCATTTTCATGCAGTTGTTGCTCTTTGTGATGCATATCCATGGCAGAAAAATCATTATTGTTGCCTGCATTAATAGATTAGGAAACAATGAGCAATGCATATAAGAAAGCAATACTTGAAGCAGAAAGTGATACTTGAAGCAGACCTTTAAACCCTGGCAAAGCAGGAAAATCCTCATTTTGGATACTAAATTCTTGGTTCTGCTGAACTAAAGAGCTTACACCAACACCCTGCTTCCGCATAGAGCCTGCAAAATACACAGTACAAGCTCATTGATTACTTTTGACAAGGAAAGACACAAATCTATTAAAAAATATAGCAACTGGCAAGTAAGTCGCAGATGATAAATGCATACCTAATTGTCCGTGAGGCCCCCCGGCTGAACTTGGGCGCCCTGTCAGCTGAGGAAAATCATTAAGATCAAATGGAGAGTACTCGTTGGAACTTGGATCATTTAGAACTCCCAGAGAGCTTAACATATTGTTCCCCGCTTGGAGTTGGCTTTGAGTCAAAGGCCCACCTGATGCCGGGTAAGAATTTCCAATCATGGAAATAACCTGTGGTGATGCCATGCCTGTCAAAATGGTAGGTGTAAAGAAGATAGCATGGATATGACTAGAGCAAAAGCGGAAAAATTCATTGTCAATTCTGCCTATTATTATCCACAACAGTGTCAAACACAAGTAGATAATATCAAACAAAACAGATTGACCGCAAAGAATATAATATTTTATGAATTCCGTACTCTCATCAGAAAGCAATTAAAGTGGAATAAAATTGATATATAACACAGAAAGGACACACCAACAGGACAAGTTCAGTTAAAAAGTGAACTAACACATACATAGTGAAAACTTCATCGAAAATGCTTGTTACCACAGTCAATTCACTTAGTTGTGCTTCCTAAAGTCTCATGGAACTCTACTGCATCTAAAAATAAATGCTTTAACCGTAGAAGGCCCCTCTACCTTGTTGAAGCACGCCACTCATAAGTCTATTTTGTGCTTGCACACCAAGACTCCCTGATCCACTATTTGCAGATAAGTTTAAACGTGAAGCAAAACCAGGCACATTCAAACCTCCTCCAGTGCTTAGGGTTCTCCCAACATTGACGCCACTTCCAACAATGTTGCCCATTGAACTTGTAATTCGAGAACCTGCATTACCCAAAATTGGTGACACCCCCATCCCTGCCACAAAAACAATGTGAACCAAGAACTCAATGACGTTTCATAAACACAACATCCTGTATTACAATGATAAATGCTGTTGCATATCCACAAATTATACCTCCTCTATTTGTAACACCTGAGTGTAAGTGTGGATTCGTGGGCGACATCTACATAAAATTTTAAAAACAATGATAGCACCTTTGGAAGAATTGTTCTGCAAGCTCCAAGTAAACTGAGTCCAATAAATATACCTGAGACAGAGCCATGGAAAGATTATTAGAAGCAAATCTTCCACTAGAAATTCCCACAGGTTGCTGCACTCCACTGGAAGGTACACCACCCATTGCTGAATTTCTTGATGCGAGTGAGGCTGGCATGTTTTGCACGTTGAAGCTCCCCTGCATGTTGTGAAGATTTTGCAATCCCCCTGTTTGTCAAAAAAAAGGTCCAGTCACCTACTCCTTTCTTCATTCGGGAACTGTTGTAATAAATCCATAGAATCCATCAAGTACACTTACCAGAATGATGAAAATTAGGATTTGAAGCAGATTGAGCAGAAAATTGAGTAGCAAATGGGCGCCCCGAAGAGTCTAACAAATTTGAATTTGACCCGTTCAGATTTGACTGCAAAATTTTTTAGCAAAAGCAAATTATTGCATTCCAGAATTGGTTGTATGTTGGAGCCCACATCAACATCAGAGAGCAAAGTGGAGTAGACTGCATGTGAATGACTATAAAAAGTACTTCCTCATACCCAAGGATACACAGAAACTTGTAACTTCCAACCAGCAAATTTAGGTGATGAAACCAGATCAGTAAGATAAAAAAAGTTAAGAAATGGAAACATGGTAATCATAGTTTGTGTGAATGCAAGTTAATCATGGCTTCACCCATCCTCGATTTACATGTGGTCATATATAAATTCACCAACCCCAAGTGTGAATTTAAACTTTCAAAAATGTCAAATCACATGGGCAATTGACTCACCTACAAATGTAAATCCTGCATGGGTGGTAGCTTAATTGGTGGCTCTCCATTTTGATAAATACCAAGGGTGAAGCTGGGTTTCATCCATCCCAAGTCCTTCTCACTCTCTCCATTGTACTCTCAAGCTCTCTCTTCTCTTTGTCAGTAATTTATTGTGAGACTTAACAGATTTGTTATTATTCTCTAAGTGGTTGTAAACTTAGAAGAAATATTCTCTTGAGTGGTGAAATTACTTTGTTTTTGAGAGAGTTTTGTGTGAGCACAATGCTATCATATTGAACGAAGAAGTTGCACTGTAGACGCCTCGATGATGAAGACGAAGTTGCCAAACCACATTGATGATAGCATACCAAATGTTTTGAGAAAGCCAATTGGTAGGGAGAAGTTCATTTGGAGTAGAACTACTCTCCGGCAAGCAGTCAATTAGTCAAGTGATAAATGGGCAATGATGCGAGGTTGTAATCATGAGGAAAGGGGATGAAACTAAAAATACGAATCTAATGACAAAGGTAAAGGAAAATAGTAAATAAAGTAGAAAATAAAGAAAGCTCTCGACCAATCTCTTCATTCATCAAAAACCTAAAAATAATAAAATGGAGAATTCATATTTTTACAGACTCCTAAAAGCCTAATTTAACAAAATTCCAACACTACCCTAAATAATAATTCCGAAAATTACAATTTAATTCCTAATGAAAATAAACTCTAAATATAGGACTCATCAAACAAAATGCTCAATGATGCACAACATCAAACTCCCATCTTTAAAGAATTCAACCTTGAATTCATAAGGAGAAAGGCATGTAAGGGAGCTAGCTAGATCACAGTCAGGTCTTCAACAGGCACAAAATTCATCAACATGATAATGGAACTCTTCAATGGGAATAAGGACCATATCATCTTGGTTGGTCAGTAATATGGATTGAGGGATTAGGGCATTTAGTAACAACATGCCATGATTGCAGACAAATGAAGTAGATAGGACCGGATTTGGATGAAGCACTAGCAGGTGGAGCCTAAGTCTCTGATGTTGTAGGATCCGACTCTGAGAATGGGAGGGAGGATAACAGGCAACACTAGCAAGTTGGGCCTCAAACTCCTCCGCCTTAGGAGACACCTAATTAGGTGAAGAGAAGTGAAAGTCATAAAGCTAGTCTGTACTTCCACAAAATATTTTGTTGCGAGCTTGTCGGGGGGCCGAAATATTTTGTTGCGAGCTTGTCGGGGGGCCGGAGACGTCATTTTGGGACACAAGATTATAAGTTTTTTTAATACAGTGGGAAATGGTCATGCTACCCAGTTGTAGGCGGACCCACTTCTCATGAAGCTGTTGTTTATACTGATAATAACATAAGGAAGAAGACCCCATTTAGTGTTGCATCTTTTCCCGGAGGTTCACCCACTAGAATCTGAAGATTAATCAAAGCACACACCAAGAAATATTTCCTCAATCGAAGTCAATGAATCCAGGAAGTCCTTGAAATCGTGAGTGACAAGGAATTATGAAATTTCTATTTTGATGTGTAACTCCAAACAGGCTAGTACACCTCTTTGTCCATAAGAACTAGAAAGTAAAACTAGGGAAAATCTACCAGAATCTAGATCTTCGTCAAGCACATCCTCATAACAACAGTCATCATCCTCATTCGTGTTACAAATGAGGATGACACTAGTCAGCGAGGCATGGCACCGCCTCGATCGCAGTTAGGGAAAGGATCAGGTTGATCACCTTGTCCACATCTTTGAAAATTATCTTGTACTTGTACCCACAAAATAATTATCAATATTAAAGTGAGTACCCACATGAGGTGGATTCGATTGCACTAAGTGGCCTCAGGTTCACGTGTTCAATGAACACAACAATGAGCATGGCCATGTTTGCACCAGCTGCCCAAAGGCGAATAAGAAGCCTTGCCATGTTCGCCACAACAGCCCACCATGTGGGATGGTTGTGGTGAACATGGAGGGCCAAAAATGTGCACTAATCCAACAACATGGCGGAAGGGAAGGTGGTGCCAAAGAGCGTGGGATGGAGGGCTTTGGACAAGGGTTTGGCAGACACTAGCATATCTGTTGTAGTGCAAGGCATCATGATGGCAAGGTAGAATGGCGTTTGGTTGTGAGACAGAGATGATAATGGTGAAAAGTGGAGAAGTGGTGATAATTCTAAAATTTACTAATATTGTGCCTAGTATGGCATTTGGTTGTGAGATAGAGATGGCGACGGTAAAAAGTGGAGAAGTGGTGATAATTCTAAAATTTGCTAATATTTTGCCTAGTCTTAAGTATTTAATCGTGTCTAGTTCTCAAGGTTTTATTGGTTCTTGTCATATTTTTTATCGGATTTCTTTAGTTCACTGAATTTGGTTTTCATTCAGAATTAATTAGTTTTAATTTTTATATTAGGGCATTATTAGTTTATGTTGGACGCCTTGAGGATTATAAGGAGACCAAAGGGAAGAGTGAAGAGTGCAAGAAGACCACAATAAAATTGAAGAAAGATATGAAGAAAATTGGAAGAAATTCTAGAATTCAAACAAAGGCCATTGGAAATTGGTGACTTGATTCAATGTCCTAATTTAAAAGTCCTGACTTTTGAACTTTTTGAGGTCCTATTTAAGGGTCCCATATTAAGAACTTATTAAAAATCACCTTCTTGGTATAAACCCCAGTAACTCTTAGTTTTACATCTTCACATAAGATGAAAGAACGTGAAGTGAAGAGAAGCCTAGTAACTCTTAGTTTTATTGCATGTGGTGAATGAATAAGGAGTTAAGAGGGGACTTTTGAACTTCTCAAGCCGTAAATATCGACATCTAGAGCTTGAAATAATGATTCAGTCAAACAATTTTATGATTCTTTTTGAGGCTCTGAGGTTTTTGGTGCCTTAAGGCAATTAACAGAAGAGAGACTGACTATTCAAATGAGATTAAAGAGAATTTTTACATCTTTTATGGAATAACAAAATTAGTTATCTCTTCTCCTTTTTACTTGTTTTCATTGCAACACCATGATCAAACTTTCAAGTACTCATGTTACTCTTGGTTCTATTTTTCTATGTCACATAGTAATTTAGTTCATTCTATAGAGGAGATGGAACTAAAACCAAAGATTTGTTATTTTATATTAGTTAAAATCTTCTCCATGATAGTTATGTTCTATTATTATTAAAAAATTTTATTGATTTAATTAGTTGTTGAAGCATAGTGATGTTTCTAAGAGAAAAATTATGTTAAATTTTTAATTAAATAATAATATAATTTTGCTTTGTCTATGAAGAAACTATACAGCACAATCATAAATTGAAAACGAGTGTCCAAATAGGAGTTGGATATTTATGTGGACAACAAGCTTAAATCGTGTACCGGAAGGAGGATTTGATGGCAAGGAATTTATGGAGTTTCATGCATATTGAATTGAATTAGTAAAGGATTGCACACTAAGAGGGATATCCAACATTATAGACATTTAATTTAGTTAATTTGTGTACCAAAAGGGGTTATTATACAATAAAAATTCTACCATCTCAAGGGAAAATATAATTGGATTTCTTCTTTGTAAATTTCTAGTCCACTATTTGTGAAAACTGAAAATCGAACTGAGGTTGCGAAATAGTTCGATTTGATATTTAGTAGAGCTGGAGATAAACCAAAATACATATTGCTATTTCAGTTCAGAATTGAATTAACCAAAATAACCAAACTTTTAAAATTATTTTAGAAATATATTTATGTTGATTATCATGTAATTATTTTATTTTTATGATGATCTGTTGATTGATATGATAGATACATTTATAATTATTTGTTAGATGATTATGCTCACTAAAATAATAATATAATTTTGATAAAATAATTAAATAAATCCATTTTTTGATACCTTATAATATAATTTGGTTATTCGGTTATCGAGTAGACCGAACTAACACATTTCAGTTTGGTTTGGTTCGATTTTGGAATCAATTTTCTTCAACTTCGGTTGCCAAATCCAGCCACCAAATATGAGTTGGTTAATTCGGTTCAGTCAATGTGAAACCAAACTAACACTTATTATTTGGTTAAGTGAAATCAAATCTCTAGAATAGTTGTCACACATTGAGAAATTGTGAACAACTTAGATTATCGTTTGCTTTCCTTTAATTTTTTTCTATTTATTTTGTCAGATATTTAACACAAAATTCATTCTTATTTCTCTTAAATAATTTAGTGTTAAGATTATAGTTAATTAGATAATCAATCCTCATGAGAATAATATTTTATTCATTCACTTTATTAATTGAAAAGTACTAGTGCATCTAGCAGCATTGTGGAAATGGTCAAATGTTTCAACAATGTGGAGAATGTTGTCGCAGCCTATGGTGTCAACTATCGGAGTTGCCAAATAGAAATTGACATTGCCAATTATGTCCTTGTAAGTCCTTGCCAGCTGGTCGCTTGGCTATAACAGGGCCACCAAAATTGTGCTGGACTACGAAGGGAGACCTAGGATCCTGATGAGAACTACTGTAGCCCTATTTCTAACTTTGAGCCTCCATGTTTGGAATTGTGCATCCATAGCATTCCAAAAAATTTGGAACTTCTCAATCATCGTCTCAAGTTTGTTGGCCATAAAATCAAACAGGGAGGCAACTTTTATGGTGAGTTTGTCCATTAAGTCAAGTTTTTGTGAGTGCCTGTCTATTCGACATTGGGTCTCTTTCACAAATTGATTTTTTTCTCTCCCCCGAATACCTAGTTCTACATCTAATGCTTACAAGGGAGAAGATATAGTATATTAGTGAGGATGTCTTATAATCTTCATCTTTAATTAAATATTTTAAAGAAATTATTGGTCCATCAATTTGCACTTAAGTTGTGCTATTATATATGGTATTTGAGCCAACCCGAGGCCATGTTCGATGATGGAGACTAGGCTCATGAGCAAAGGAATTTTCAGGGTGAAATTTTCTTGATACTAGTGATACATAAGATTCCTTAAATAGTTAGCCCCACATCTATTAGGGTACGATCCAATATATTAGTAGGGGCGTACCTATAAACTATAATTTATGTAAACCACTTTTGAAGAAATAACTAGGTCCATTAGTTTGCACTTACGTAGGGTCGTCACACCAGGCACCGTGAAACATCAAAACAAGTAGAAATCAAGGCTAAAAATTACATCACATCTCCACCAATTGATGCAAGCTTGCACTTGTGAGGAAAGGGGACGAAATTAAAACTACAAGTTAAATAATGAAGGTAAAGGAAAATAATAAATAAAGTATAAAGAAATAAATGATGCTCTTGGCCAATCTCTTATTCATCAAAAACCTCAAAATAACACAACAGAGAACTCACACAAAGATTCATAATCCCTAACTTAACAAAATTTTGGAACCATCCTAAATAAGAATTCGCAAAATTACAATTTAATTCCTAATGAAAATAAACTCCTAATATAGGATCATAAAATAAAACACCCAATGATGTATTACATCAAGCAATAGCAAGGAGCATGAGAAACTACATTTCGAGTGGAAGAATGTTAGAAATAGAAGCATGCTAATCATGGTAAGTATAAATGCAAGTTAATATTGTGGCTTCACCTGCCCTTAATTTATATGTGGTCAAATATAAACTCACCAACCCTAAGTGTGAATTTAACCTCAGAAAGATGGCTAGTCAAATTACACATGCAAATTGACTCGCTTACCCATGTGAATCCTATATGGTTAGTAGCTTAATTGGTGGCTCTCCATTTATATAAACAAGTACCAAGGATTGAAGTTTAGTTTCATCCATCCCAAGTCCTTCGCTTTCTCTCCATTGTATTCTCAAGTCCTCCCTTCTGTTTGTGAGACTCAAGAGATTTGTTATTATTCTCTAAGTGGCTGTAAACTTAGAAGAAGCATTCTCTTGAGTGGTGCGACTAATTTGTGTATTGAGGAAGTTTTGTGGGGGTACAATGCTATCATATTGAATAGAGAAGTTGCCCTGTAACCTTTTATAATGCCCCGTGGATGTAAGCAAAGTTGCTGAACCACATGAATTTTTCTTGTGTCCTCTACACTAATTTCTTTCTTCTTCATTATTTGTGATCACTAACCATACAGGTATGTTCAATTATCCCAATAAAGGCACTAATCATGTTTAGGAATGTCAATTGAATTATGCCTTTAAAAAATATGAACACACAAAATGAGCCAATTAAAGCGACGTGTGTTGCATGTGCCTCCATACGGACAGCTATGCTGAAACACACAAAGGATCAAATGAACAAATAGAGCAGACAAAATCTTCAGATGGGAGGAGTTACAACAAGACAAATGACTCTTGTTGTCATAACTATTTTTTTATGCCCTAGCATAAACTTTGAGAAAACATGGGATTTAGCAAGATAATGCATATATCTCAGAGAAAATGCCACACATAAAGTTTCAATTCAAAATTTTAACCATATAATTGATTAAACTTATCCAAGGGGTTAGAAAGTGACTTTCATAATCAACAGACAAGCTCAGATAAAAGGACAATCATCCACAGGTGTAATGTACCAGACGGCCTACATATCGCAATAAATATCTAACAAATAATAAACTTAAATATTTAAGGACGTAATTACATTGAGAAGCCCGGACATTGAAGAAGCCAATTTCCTCAGCCGAAAGTCTCAATAAATGTGGCAATTTGAGATATTACCCAAGACCAAACAAGTTTCTTGAAGCCCTGCAACAGCAAAAAAGAAAAACAAAACATTTCCAATAAGCATACACATATCCAACGAAAACTCCATGAAAAAGTCAAAATTCAGAATTCTAGACCCATCTCAAGTGAGTGAATTTCCAACTTTCAAGTTCACTACACCCCTCTACACTTCGCATTTGCATGTTAACAGACAACGGAGTCACGAGAACTAATATTTCAAGCTCACTATCACACCATCGGTCCATCAGTGATATAAGAAGGCGCAGAGAAACAAAATTTCCATTTTTATGCAAGCATCATACATGAACATCGACTACATAGGACGTTCCACCTATTAACCAATCGTTCTTAAACCAAACCAACAGTGCAATCCCCTCCTTCCAACAAGCAACACAATAAACACAACCATATACTAGAAAAAATGACAAAATACTGAATATTGCACTGGAAACAATGATAAATGACAAAAAAAATCCTATTACCGGCTTAGAGCGGCAAGCAGATCGAAAAAGCAGCTACCTTTCGAGATGTGTAGAGGCCTCCGGCGGCCAGAATAGATGGCGGAGGGCAGGGATCGGGGAAGAAGGCAGGCGGCGGAGGTGGTCGGAGGAGGTGGCGGTGGGAGAGTGAAAATGGAAGACAGCGACCATCGGGTAGCATGTGGCGAGAAGATAGCTTTTGACTTTATTGCTTTTTGTGCTCATGGGTTTGCCGGTTGAGCTTGCACGGTGTGCCCTGGTGCAACCACCACATGGGGGTGTTCACTGGCGAGTAGACCATGAACTTTTTACATATCTTTTTTTTTAGTATTTTTTACCGAAAAAAAATATTTTTTTAATATTATTAACTTATAAAAAATAAATTTAATTACTTAAAAACATAAATTTAATTTGTAAAAAAAGTTATAGGTCTTAGACCAATTGCCCATCAATCAGCTAAGCTGGCTGCCCTCACACATAGAGTGCCCGGTGTCAAGGCAACCACATCTAGTCGCTCATAGGTCACTAGAAAAGAGTAGCTTACGCTGGCTAGACCACTGGACATACCTACATACAGACTATAGATAGACAGATATGAATTTTGCTCTCTAACTATTACACATAACCTGAGGAAGGAAGAAAGCCTTGTGTGGAAAAATTATATTATTTAGGACAAGGGGTGATGACTCCTCGCATGCCTTATTTATTTTTTTGCTTCAGCTCAAGAGGCTTGGAGTGAACTTTAATGAGCTCCTACAAGCTCAAAATAAAATACCTCTTCAAAAGAGCTCCTTATTATTCATCAATCAAAAGAACCCAAAAAATTCTTATTATTTAATGAAAAAACTCTTATTTATTTATTTTAGAAGTTAAATGGAGGAAGTGAAGTTAGTACGAGCTAATTGCACACACCTTGTAGCATTAATCACCGTTAAATTGATACAAAAATATGAAATATGTCTTTCAAGGTTTATCTTACTATAAAAAAAATGCATGTGCTCGTATAGTTATATACTATATTGTATATCAACACTCTTACGTTCAAGTGAGAGATTTTTTTATCTTATTGTATTTCAGTCTATTTGTATTATAATTTATTTTGATCCTATAATAATTTTATGGGTTTATTAACTCTTATTTAATTTAAAATTATTATTATTTATTTTAGACAAGTGTTTATAGTTCTACTTGAATTAAAATTTTAAAAAATATGAATAAATTTTTTTATATTTATAATATATAATTATAGTATCAAATTAAATTTTGTTATATGACAATTTGTATTTAAACTAGACTTTTACAAATTTCATATGTTTATTAATTTGCATATTATTATTTATAATTAAAAATATAATATAATTATATTTCAATTTAAAAATTTTAAAAATTCTATTTAGTTATTATAATTAAAATTATTTTAAATTTTTTATACTTTTTTTGTTAAAATTAAATAAATATTCATTATTTTTTGCCACCTTCCACCGCCGGCGATTTTGCCTCCATCTTCTCGCCAGCGCTACCGACCTTGCTTCTGCCACGGCCACCGCCGACAGGCCCCCGGCCTCTTTGCTCCTTCCTCATTAGGTTATTTAGCTTTCTCGAAATGAAATTTTGGAATTCATTGTTGGGCCCTTCGGGCCCCAAAAATGACTTGCAACAGGTTCATGGGCCTCTCTTAATCCAAAAGCTAGCTTAAGAATTAAGGCTTTCCCATTAGCCTATATAAAAGTCACCGATTGCCTCCAAATGGGATGTGGGATTAACCCAACAATTCCCCCCTTCACACATCACAACACCCGAATCATCTCCCCCTCACCACATGC